>PVIH01000472.1:0-127590 GCA_004025045.1 Sigmodon hispidus
TGAGAATTCCCTTTTTAGATCTGAACCCCATTTTTTGATAGGGTTATTCAAGGTTTTGGGATCTAAATTCTTGAGCTCTTTATATATCTTAGAGATCAGTCCTCTATCACTTGTAGGGTTGGTGAAAATCTTTTCCCATTCTGTAGGCTGGCGTTTTGTCCTATTGACAGTGGTTTTGTATGATTCTTATACCTTGATAGGCATCTTCTTCTTTAGACTAAGAAATTTTCTTCTATAATTTTGTTGAAAATATTTTTTGTGTCCTTGACTTGGGTTTCATCTCCTTCCTCTATCCCGACCACTCTCAGAATTTGATTTTCCATAGTGTCTCAGATTTCCTAGATGTTTTGTGCCAGATTTTTGTTTTGTTTTGTTTTTTAGATAAGACATATTTTTGGTCAAAATATAATTTCTTCTATTGTGTCTGATATTTTATCTTTTATTTCTTTTATTTTGTTGGTGAAGCTTGCCTTTGAGGTTCTTTTTTAAGTTCCTACACTTTTCATTTTCAGATTTCCCTCCGTTTGGGTTTTCTTTATTTCTATTTAGATCCTATTTCTACTTTCAGCTTTTAAATGTTTTATTCATTTTTTCCATTACTTGTATTTTTGTAGATTTATTTATTTACTCTTTAAGAATCTCTATCATATTCATAAAGGCTACTTTAAGGTTTTGTCTTATACTTCAGCTTCTGCTGTGGTAGGGTTGCTGGGTTCAAGTGTAGATATATTGTCCTGATCGATGTTGATTGTATTTGTGTGTTGATATCTAAGCATCTGAGTTTGAAATGATTGTATTTCTAGATACTAATATCTGGTCTTATCTTTATTAGGTAGATGTTTGTTCCTTAGTTCCTGTTGCCTTCTCTGGTTTTTAGGAGAGTGTGGTAGCTGTGTGTTGCCTGGTGGAAATTCTTCTAGGATCCTGATACACGTGGTCATTGGTGTTTAAGGGTAAAATGTATTTATAGGTATTAGGAGCTGCACTTAGGAATGAGAATGGGAAGGAATGGAAAGGTCTATGGGGGGGATCCATAGCATGGGTGAAAACAGGGTGTTCCATGAGGAGCAGGGGTAGTGAATAAAGAGAGGCCACAACAGGTAGACAGCCACAGAGTTGGGGATGAGACTGGAAAATTGGAGGAAAAGAGGGAGAGATGAAGATCTGTAGTTAGCTTACCTGCTTTCCTGACCAGAGTGGCCTGTGTGGTATGCAGGGAATGCCTACTCTAGTTGGGACCTGGGATAAAAAGATGAGTAGGGAAAGGAAAGTTGAAGGGAAGATCTGTGTGATCCCTCAGATCCACTGGAGGGGGTGGGGGTGGGCGGGGGCACAGCAGGTGGTCTGCTATAGAGTTGAGTATGTTACTGGGGGATTGGATTTGGAGGAGAGGAAGGAAAGGTGGAAATCTGCATTAACCTGCTTTCCCCAAGATGCACATTTTAAACAAATGCCCAGAAGATTCTGGTTCATAAGGTTCATGAGTCACATGGACAAAGCAATGCTATTTCAACATTTGTGTATGTGTGTGTGTGTGTGGGGGGGGCTTCAAGGTAAACTTCAGACTGATTGGAAGACAGTCTCCAGTTGTCTTAGTCAATGTTCTATTGCTGTGAAGAGACACCATAACCAAGGCAGCTCTTATAAAAGAAAACATTTAATTGGGGTATTGCTTACAGTTTCAGAAGTTTATTCTATTATCATCATGGCAGGGAGCATGGTGGCATGCAGTCTGGTACTGGGCTGTAACACCAGTAGCTGAGTGTTACATCCTGATCCAGAGAGAGAGAGAGAGAGAGAGAGAGAGAGAGAGAGAGAGAGAGAGAGAGACAGACTTTGGGCTTGGTGTGGACTTTTGAAACCTTAAATCTCATCCCCAGTGACACACTTTCTTTAACAAGGCCAAGCCTCTTAATCCTTTTAGTCCTTTCAAATAGTGATGCTCCCTGGTGATTAATTATTCAAATATTTGAGCCTTTAAAGGTCATTCTTATTCAAACCACCACACTAACTAAATCTATCTTTGTTTTCTTATATAATGTTCTGTAGATTATTAGTAAGTCCAGGAGAATAACTATTGGTAATTCTAAGTCCATTATAGAACTCTGCATAGGTTGTGACCAGCCAGTGGATGATACTGATAGTTGCAATGAGAACCTGTGCTTCTGACCTGTGTTTACTTCAGTGTCTCCAGGTGAGCTAGTTCATTTATGGGATGACATAGTAAATTCTTCCTTTAATCTCAATTCAATGATCGATTCACAGTGTGGGACCCATGGACCCTAGAAAAATTAGTTCATAACCAGTGGACAGAGTCCTAGCAACCAACTATAAAATACATAAGTGAAAAATTAGATAATTTGATCATTATATAGTGAAAACAGTCAATAAGAAAAACAATCGAGATGATCAGTTTTAAATAAATTTGATATTTTTCAAAGTGATCTGTCACATGCTAATTAACAATGGGTGTTTTTTGAAGTGGTTCCAAATGAGATAATTTTATATGCTTTTTTTGTGTGTGTAGAGTGATGCCTCCTGCTGTTTCTGGATGAGGGAAGCTGTGTTTTGGGTTGTATAAATGTATTTAACTAATTTCAGAGCACTTGGAGGTCAAAACATTATTAGATGATATTTATTCCACATGAGAGTGACTCATTTAGTTATGGTTCAGCCTGTGGTGTGCAAATGGGACATGCAGAGATGCCTAAAGTTTCTGAATATCTTTACAAAAATGAGAACAAAGCCATTAAGACAAAAGCAGGCTTTAAGTCATTCTAATGAGTGACTCTGCACCGTTAATATCAGGAGCCTGGCATCCTAGGTACCAAGAGAGGGTTTTTTGCTGCTTCTTCATTCAGTAAATAACTATAATGGGGAAAGCAGGAATTATTGACGTGCAGAATAACTCAACTCATAAAGTTCTTCCAAGAACAACTTAATTACCCTCAATTCATAAAAGCAATGTAATTCCAACAGTCTTTTAACTAGAAAAGTTGATGAGAAGTAACGTCTGTGGGCTAGAGAGATGGTTCAGTGGGTAAAGACATTTGCAACCAAGAATGAGGATTATGAAAGGTAAAAGAAGCAGCTAAAGAAACACATCCTGACCCTGAAATCAGAGCCAGTGGGGGAAAAAACACACTTGGACTTGAAACCAGAGCCAAAAGTTTAAAAAAGACCAGTGAAACAAACACACTTTGTCCCTGAAACCAAAGCCAAAGAAACACACTCTTCCACTGACCTACTGAACATGAAACTAACCAATCCCTGAGCAAAAAATCCAGGTAATCCCTGAGCATGAAACCAAACATTCTCTGAGCACAAAATCCAGCCAATCTCTGAGTTTGTCTAAACTCAGGGATTGAAATCTGACCAATTAACACCCTGAAGAGTTTCACCTGGGAAACCTCCACCCCTAAGAAGCCCTATATAAATCTTGTGCCTGTTAGGAGCTGCCCTTTTCCACCCTGGTAGAGGCAGCCACTGTCCTGGATTTCTCCCCCTCCCCTATAAAGGTCCTAAATGAAGCAGAGACGCAACAGTATCTCTGCTGGGAACTCCCCCTAAAGAAGTGGAGCTGAGAAGTAACAATTTTCACCAGAGAAGAAGCAGACTGCTACATTTCTTTAGGGGTTTCCCCCTTAGCAGAGTGAAGCAAAGAAGTAACAACTTTGACCAAAGCAATGGGCATCTCTACAGGGAAACTCTTAGCAGAGTGGAGCTTTATGTATAGGCTTACTTCCTGACCATCAAGATACTTTTTTTTCTTTTTTTCTTTTTTTCTTTTTTTTTTAAAACAGCTATAAGTATAGCCTGACTCCCAGAGTCAGAATTCATTTTCTTTCATAGCTAAAGGTATCCTGGATACTTTTACTTCACAACTATAGGTATAGCCTAGCTTCTGACAGGACACCTTTCCCTTTAGAGCTGTAACACTTGTAGACCTGAGTTTGATCCCTGTGAATCACAGGATAGAAAAAGAACCGACTCTCACAAGTTGGTCTTTGACCTCTGCATGTGTGCCATGGCATGCACAGACACTCATATACATGCACACATATGCATAACACATAAATATGAAAAATTATACAAAAAATAAATGTATGAATAGTGAGATTTTTAAAAATGAGGAGCACTTTCCTCTGATCCCCAAAACACTATAAAACTATTAATATTAAAACAGTCCAGTATTGATTCATTGCCAAATGAGAAGTAAACGAATTGGATTGAAAGCTTAGAAACATACCTAAATATATACTATAATTAAGTGAACAAGGATAATGGAATTTTAACAGGGTGAAATTTTAATCTTTGTGTAGGATGATTTTTACAATCATGTAGGCAAAATTAGATTTTTATCTAACATGTTATACATACATAACTTAGAATTAAATATTAGAATAGGAATGAAAATATTATCTTTGTACATAAAAATTTAAACAAAAGGGGTCAATTATATATGTATGTGTATATATGTTTGTATATGTGTTTATGCGTGCACATGTATATATGTTTATGTATATGCATGCATAAGTTTGTATATGTATGTATGAGCTTGTGTATATATAGCTACTGAATCAATAAGAAGTCAAAATAGCCAGTAAAAACTGGGCAAACATGAGAAAATAGAAAAGTTCATCATAAAAGAAATATAAATAATGTTCTTTAAACATATTAATGTACAACTCTATTTGTAATAAGTGGAATAAAATGAAGGTTCTGATGTTTCATCACTTATTAATTTTCATTTAACCACAACATGTGTAATAATGGTACATTTGGCTAGAATGTACAGAACCCATAGACATTTCTCATGTTTTTGACATGAATATAATTTGACACAGGCTTTATGAAGAAAAATTTATCAATTCCTTTCATCACATAAGATACTTTTCTCTTACGATCATGTGTGTACTTGGTCCCATACTATCATTAACTTTTGCTGCTACATGGCATTTAGTCATGTTAATGATGCTTTGTAGAGAGAGGTTTCTGGCCCGGACTAACCCCACAGTTGGACCTGCCTGCTGATGCTTATCTGGATCAGCAATCCCAAAGTCCTAAGGAAACCCAAAGATGCTTATATTAATTTCATACTATTTGTGCTATGGCTCTGGAATTTTGCTAGCTCGCTCTTTCATCTTAATTCAACTCATTTCCATTAATCTGCCCTTCCACATGGTCCATGGGTTCATCTGTGTTACCTTACATGTTGATTCTTGGATGACTGGATCACATCTCTCTCTGACTCCAAACTCCTTCCCTTACCTATGCTCCAATTTCTCTGTCTACTTCTAAAATGTCTGCCATAGGCCAGAACAATCCCTTTATTTAAAGAATTATATTCAGAGCATGCAGAAAGACATTCCCACATCAATGCTTAGTTCACTTGTTTGGTTCTAGATATTTGCAACTATGAGACATGCTGTGAAACAGTCTTTCACAGCTCTCATTCTTTTCCCATTATTATTTATTCTTTCAAAAATATATAATACTTTGACCATATTCTCCTAATTATTTTCTTAGCTCTCCTATCAAACTTCTTCTTTCCAATGTTCCTCTTCTGATTTCTTGTCTCTGTGTGACTTGCAGCATTTAATTATGGATTCTTAATGAGTATGGATGTATGTGGTAGTATTTGTATAAGGAAAACTTACCAGAGGCTATACCATTGAGGACTATGACTTTCCAATGCCTAGCAATATAGACTATAACTCATTAAAAAGGGTCAGGGCCTCATGAGCTCTTCTCCATCAAGAATGGAATATTAATGAGTCCACTATTGTGCAGGTAATCAAGGTTGCTGTGGATTATGGATTCACCTGCAGATTCATATCTAGAAGTCAATGTTTTATAACATCTTTTTCCATTCTCTGGCTTTGACATTCTTTCTGTTCATGTTCTGAGGTGGTTTCTGAACCTTGGAGGAAAGTTATTGATTCTCACTTTAGGGCTGAATACTTCCCAGTCACTTATTATGTACACTGTGACAAGTTATGAGTCTCTGTATTTCTGCCACCCACTGAGGATGAAAACTTGACTCATAGAAAGCAGCACCAATCTATAAACATAAATATGTATAAATATAAACATGTGGAAGATAAATAACATGTAAGCTTAGCAAACCAGTAACAATAGACTCTTCCACTAAGATCTATGACCTCCACAGCCATGGTTTTCTTCTTTCTTTCCTTCTCTCTTTACCATGTTTATAACATCTCTCCTATACAAGTTTCAAATGCAATCAGAAAGTGGTTGGTTACCCCCATAAAAAATCATTCTATGTATATTGATGTACACCTTGCCTGATAGTTCAATATTATAGTTCTCAGGGTTCATAGCAATATTATAGTTCTCAGGATTCATAAGACAGTGGATGACTTTTCTTCCCCAGCAGCCTGTATGGCACCTTCTGGTGCTGTGAAACCTAGCCAGTAGTGAGATTGCTTTCAGCTGAGTTCCAGCAAGATTTCTTAATGTCTTGGAACAAAAATGTACATGTCTTTCATAATAGGATCTTACAATTTAGTCTTGTTTGAAACCTAGAGAAATTCCAATAGCTTATATTATTTTGTGGTTCACTGGAGGTTCCCTGACCAGTAACTCATTAGATATCCTACATCTGGTACTAGGATTTTAATTTAGTAACTGGTGAATTCTTAGGTACCTTCCTTCAGAAAATTTTATAAAATTATGGTTTTTCAATTAGCTTACAAAATGTTTCTATATGGCTTTACATATACCTTAGCTGGTTGTCCTACTGTTTTTAGAGACAGATTCTCCCATGTGGATTGGTCTCGTCATTTGCAGTGGATCTTAAAGACTTTGGACAAAGAAATCTGAAGCTGCTAACCCATTATGAACTTCATCAATAAAATAAATCTCTTGCATTTCTAAATTCATCAAAATTAGTGTCTAGCTTTTTGACACTGTGACATGACACTGTCAGATATGTGTTGTGTCAAATTTCTAGCCATCATGGGCGATGCATATGGCTTATAGGCTCATTTGGCCATCCTGATTTTTCTGAGTTTTCTTGGTCATTCTTACATTTCTTTTCACAAATTACAATTTTTGTTATCCTTTTTGTTTAAAAGTAAACCTCTTGCCTCTGCCCTTCCACAGTACTAACTACTGTTTTCCTTTATATAACACTTACCTTCAGGGAAAAAAAACAGCTATTTTTGGACTTTGTTATAATTTTTTCAAGTGGATTTCCATTTATTGTGTTTTGTTTTGTTCTTACTGGAGACAGCAGAGGTCTGCTCAGAGCAGCTTAGCATAGCCATCTGTGTGTATGGGAAAGCAGAGACAATTAAAACCTGTTGACAACTTGGGGCAAAGCTGTGGGCCTCATGTTCTGTAATTTATGTGAAAAGCTGAAGAACAATCAGTTCAAGCTGGTTCTTCAAAGAGACAGTGGCTGGAACATGAATTTGGCAGCTCAGCATCTTTGTGCCATAGCAAAGGGGTATCTCAATCCAAGAAATTCAGAGACACACTGTAGGAGCCAAGAAAACAAACACAGAAGGTGTCATGAGAAGATAGAATCTGCTGCTGTCATCCACCACTTCTCTGGTTAACATTGAGGCTTGTTCCTGTTCTGCTGTTGGGTGTGCTTTTGAGATCAGGCACTGGAAGAGGTCATTCTGACAATTGCCTTGTGACATGTCAGCACAGAAGCACCAGAGGACTCATGTGCTGGGGTCAGTAGCTTGTGGGAAGACTTAGCTCTCTGCTTCTCAGACTTGGGCTTCAGCCTTAACTTTTTCATCTCTCAGCTGGGCTACCTTTGATAACCCTCTTACCTTATTTTTAAAGCAGAGAAACAATGTCTGCCTTGAAGATTATTGTGATGACTGGAGGAAGTGAATATGACACCTTCATTCTACCTATCTTGTCTCCTTGTTACCTTCCACTTCCTGTTATGTGGTTTCTACAGCCACCCTTCCTCAGCCATTGCTATGGCTGTTGGTTTCGAATATGAGAAGAGACACACACTCACACTACCAAGGCCACATGAGGGTTTATTTAAGAGAGTTTCCAGGCCGGTACAGAAGCAGAGAAGCAGGACAGGAGGAGAGAGCAACCATAACATGGCATCTCTTTTTAAGCGAAGGGATATGCATGGGTTTACTTAGTCACAATTAAGAGCGTGCCTCCGTATGAGGTGCATCTCCTGGGGCCATGTTGGCTCAACCACGTGGTGTGCCAGGAACACTTACAATGGCCAAACCATACAGTTGGGTACAAAGGATTGTGTTTCAGTCAGGATATAGTATCTTTAGCACAGTGCTTTGGTGCCAGCTCAGCTACTTGGATTCTGAGAACCACAGATTTGCTTTGTTCCACTAATTATCAAGCTTGTGTGTCTTTTCTTCTATGCCCTCATTCTAAAATTGCTATACTGAGTTTCTGTCCTGAGTCCTTTGCTTCATCCATGTACCTTGGCCATGTGCTTTTATTCATATTTGTGATGTCAGCTATCATTTATGTATTAGAGTATTCATTATATCATCATATAACTGAGTCTTTAGGTGGTGAAGCTTGGGCACTATACATCTTTGTAAGAACTCCTGAGTGCATATCTACCATGCTCTTCATGTCTCTATCCTGGTCTCTGTTTTCACCCTCTTGGTTGGTCATGGAGTCCTGAGTGGGTAGGTGAGAGGATACCCAGTTTTTCATGGCCTACATTGGTTTCTGCTGGCTTTTGCTTAATCCTATCTGCTCAACTGAGGCTAAATGATTATAAGTATCTGGTGATATAAGGTTATAGTGACCCAGAGATGCTAACCACCAAAGCAACCAAACACAAACTCATAAAGCTACACAGAACCTTGGTGTCTTCCTGGAGAGAAAGTATGGCTCATCAGGAACATAACCACTAACAGATGGGGCTTCATAAGGAGAAATTCAGACCATGTGAGGGAAATCTCCACTGATCCAGCATGTGTCCAGAGCTTCCACCACAAGGCTGATGTGAGCCCTCTGTTAGCAGGTCACTCAGGGAAGGCAGGCCCATGTGCCAAGGCTGTGCAAAGAGTATGGCCTTTCTCTCACCATCCTTAACGTTAAAGGGCTTGGGTTTGTTTCCTACCCATGGCATGCTGCAGGCTGTTCTCAGAGAGCTGCACTGGGATGCCTCCCAAGTTAATAGTCACCTATGTAGAATTTATTTTTGTCACTCACCAAGAAAGTCCAGCTCCCCACTTTTCAGACATATGATATTGTGTTTTCTGGACTCTTCCTGATTAGATGGGACCATGTGACTGATCCTGACAAATGACTTGTGAACAGATGTAGCACACCAATTCTCAACTCTTCATAGCATGCCATTGATGGCCCTAGCTAGAGCTCCAACTCCCCCGTCCCAGTAGGTAGCATCAAGGTTACAAATCAAGGCTATCACAGTCACTTGAACTATAGTATGAACCTTTTGATGACCCATAATAGAAATTTATTAGGAGTGAGAAAGGAAAGCGCTGTCATAGTGCTGGTATTCTCAGGACTACTTTTTAACTACAGCAGAAAAGTTTATCTTAACTGTAACACTCTTTACCTTCCAAACAGCCTCTCTTGAATGCCTTAAGCAGCTTCTAAGGTGGAAGAGTCAAAAGTGGAAATAGATACATCTGTCAAAGAAAACACTAAAACCAAAAAAGTCATAGCACAAAATGTTCAGGAAATTTGGGACACCATGAAAAGACCTAACCTGAGAAAAAGAGAAATAGAAGAAGGAGAATACCAGCTCAAAGGCACAGATAATGTATTCAATAAAATCATAGAGGAAAACTTTTCTACTATTCTAATAAGAAAACTATGCATATTTTTTCTGACCAAAAAGGAAACACACCCAAATCCTTATCACCAAGCAACAAAGGTATACTTTAGAAACAACTTTTTTCTAGAACTGTGAAGCTTGTAATGACCACTCTCCACAAAACAAACAAACAAACAAAAAACCAACAAAGCTCTCTGGTGGAAAACCCTGCTACAGCATCTCTAGCATCTCTAGCATCTCTACCTTATCTCCAGCTCCAGGTACTTTTGGGCTCCAGATACATCTCCAACTCTTATTCCACATCTGCATTTGGATGTCCCACATCATCTCAAATTCAACAGCTTCAAAGCCAAGCTCAGAGACTTCAATCCCAGTGTACTTCTCTTCCTGGGCTCTCTGTCTCAGTACCTACTTATAGTATATGTTCTATCCCATGGAATCAACCTTGAACTCTTTCCTCATTTTCTCAAACACCTTTAAGTCCTTTTGCTCAGATCTACATTTTCTACTTTTTATATCCTGTAAGCACACTCTATCTAGGCCACCAGAATTTCTTTCTTAGACAAACACAAAGATTGGAAAGGCCTAAGTCTTGGCCCCAGTTCTTCGTGGTGTTTTCTTTGCAGTCAGAGTAATATTTCTATATGTAGAGCTCATCACCCTCTCCCTTAGTGAAAACACTTGACTAGTTCCTAGACTTTCAGTTCTGTCTAAATCCTGATTTGGTGCCTCCTGCCACCCCTAGATATTCTTTGACACATATTTCTCATTCAGTGACACTGACAGAAATAATAATTGAAAACATAGAAAACCAAGTTTCTTGGCCTCAACACCTCCTACCTGTCTAATATTTTTTAAAGACCAGGTCTGGAAATAGTTCCAGACTGATTTTGAATTCACAAGCCTACTATTTTAGTTTCCTCAGTGCTAGGATTATAAGTGAACGCCAACATTTTAGGCTGTTTAACTGAGTCATTTTAAAATATTTATTTGTTCATTATGTGTACAGTATACAGAAGAGGGTACCCAGTGTCATCATAGATGGTTGTGAGCCACCATGTGGTTGCTGGGAATTGAACTCAGGACCTCTGGAAGAACAGTCAGTGCTCTTAACTTCTGAGCCATCTCTCCAGCCCTAACTTAGTCTTATTACTACCTTGTTCTTAATTTAGGTTTGCCAGCCTCTGGGAAGCCTTTAAACACCCAGGAAGGACCAGGTGGCCTCAGTGGGCTTCTTTCACCTTGTATTCTAATGCTTCTTACCATACTATCCTGCCATCATTGCCTATGACTACTTGCTGCCCATCACTGAAATATTATGTGGTAATTTTTTTCATAGAAAGTCAGCCACCTATATCTGGATTCTGCATCTGTGAATTCAAACAAACAAGAGACAACACTGCCATATTTTTAGTTAATCTATGCAGAATATATATAATTTCCTTATTATTGTCTAACCAATATAGTATAACTACTTACATACTATATATTGTATCAGGTATTATCATGAACCTAGAGATGATTTATGCTGTATACACAGGCAGACACATGGATTTTATAAAAGCACTATGCCATTATTTAGAAGAGACTTGAACATCTGAAAATGTTGATATCTTCTAGGGTCCTGGAACCCCCACAGATAACAAATGATTTAAATTCAATTCATTTCATTGTAACTTCAGTTTCTTAAGATTAATAAATTCTAGCCTATAGAAAAGGACACTGAATAATTGAAAAATAATTAGTGTGGTAAAGTCTATAACTGTTTTGTGGTGACTAAGACATGAAGCCATGAGTTACAATGCCAGGCTCTTATGCTGAAGCTCTCTGCTGCTGCCCTACCTACCCATGGCATCATGCTTACAGAGGGGCATATGGGCCAGTTCTTCATCCCTAGGGCTCAATGTGCATGACATGTAACAGGAACTCAGGAAATGGAACTGAATTAATGAGTAAATGAAAGTACTAATGAAAACCTGCCTGGAGAATGACAGGCACAGCATAGTGAATACTTTTAAAATTTTTGTTATCTATATGAACAATGAAACAGAAAAGGGGAAGAAGCCAAACAGTATCGGAGTATTCTCTGATTGGAACAGAGAAACCTATCAGGATCCAACTCAGAAAGGATACATTTAAAGTTAAAAAAGGGGACATTTTTCTGGGGCTTGGACTGAGCTAAGGGGCATGCCCTCAGTGGATCAGGTTTTTGTTCTACCTTGACAATCTATTATGTCACAAAAGAGCATTCTTGGCGAGGTGGTCCTAGGATGTATCCCAGAGTTTTGTGTGCTAGGTAAGTACTCCCCTTCTGAGCTACACCCCCAGACCATGCGTTTTAGGTCTTCTTTTAATTTATAAGAATTCTTTCATGTATTCTAGTTCTGTTTTTCAGTTGCATTCTTCTTGTTTTATTATTCCAATATCTAGACCTCTTTAAATATATTCATTAACTATTGTTAAAATATCACTTCTAGATCTGGCAATAGTCTGTTCCCTTGAGAGTTGGTCCTGTTCATTTCCTGCTGGTAGCTGTCCTCAGCTGCCTGGTGACCTGGTTTGTGCATCTACATTGATGAATGGAGGTTGTTTCATAATTGTAGCTGTCTTGTGTAGGTTTGTTTTATATTAGGGCATACAGTGTATTTCTTAAAAGGTGCCTCTCATGAACGGAAAGCCAGATCAGAAAATCCTTGCAGATGCTCAGAGCTGATGAAGTGACATCAGGGAATGCTTTGTTCTGAGACCAATACCCAAACTGGAACATGCATCCTTCTTAGACAGCATAGTTGTTTTAGAGGAATCTGTGTGCATCTTGCTCTCTCTGCTTTGTAGGGGAGGGCTCCAACACGGCACCAACTCTTTCTGGTTGCCATTCTGCTAAATGAATGACTGCCACATACCTGGAGTTGCCACAGACGATAGCTCTGGCTTTCTTTGCTGTGACCTATCAATTAACATGCCACTATCTGATTCTTGGTAGGGACTACACTATTGTACACTGTCAATATTCGTTACTGTAAATATTATTTTAATAAAACACTAATTGGTAAAGTAGATAGACAGAAAATAGAGGCAAAGCAACCAGACTAGAATAATTCTGGGAAGCAGAAGAGAAGAGCAGAGACACCAGCAGACTCAGAGAGTAAGTCGAGAACGCTGCAGTGAGAAAGGGTATCAAGCCAGGTGGCTAAACATAAATAGAATCATAGATTGGTTTAAGAGCAAGAGTGAGCAAGTAACAAGCCTGAGCCATAGGCCCAACAGCTTGTACTTAAAATAAGCCTCTTGTATATTTATTTGGGACTGATGGCTGAGGGACTGGCTGGGTGCCACACAGAAACTTCTGACTACAGATTCTATTCTTAAAGAGTGTATCAAAGTCTTCCACATACAAGAGATTTCCTTTTCAACTTGATTATTATCACAGATTCATTTTTCTTGCACTCCAATGTTGTTCCTTGTTGATGGAATTACTGGTAGAGGATAGGATATTCCTATTCCCAGGCTTCCATCTTGACCAGCATTTCCTGCTCCCTAGGTGCTATTTCACAGAGTAAAACACTTGTAGGCCTACTCACCTGTTATCTATATTCCTAGTGTTCTCATCACAATCTGCCTGGAGATAAAAATAAGCTCCTGATAAGAAAAGCATAGTTAGGGAGCAGGATTAATTTCTCCTCCTTTTTCTTCTACCATCCTTCTGTAAGACAGAGTCTCACTATGTAAACCTGACTATCCCAGAACTTTCTATGTAGAACATGCTGACCTTGAACTCAAAGGGATGAGTTTGCTTCTAATTCCTGAGTACTGGGATTAAAGGTGTGCCCCATTCCTGGTTCTTAATGGTTATTTTATTTGCTTTTTTTTTTTTTTTTTTTTTTTGATGATGATGCTCTTCTTTTTCTAATGACATAAGAGGAAGAGAAGAAAGAGAGGGAGGAAGACAAGAAAGAGGAGAAGCTGAGCATGTAGGTCAGATAGAAAAGTGCATGCCTAGCATATATAAAGTCTTGTGTTCAATACCAGCTCCACAAAAATGAAAGAAGGGAGAGAGGTCAAAAGAAACAAAGAAGAAGGGACATAAATGAAAGCAAACAAATGAAAACATTTAAACAGTAGCAAACAGTACATGTCCTGTCCCCAATGTCTCTGCTAAACACTTGAAAACAGCCTTCGCTATTAACCCTAACTAACAATCGTAGCCTTTTGGTTGCCATGCACCAGAAATGGACAGCTTATAAGACAGACTTGGTTTTTCTTCCATGGCCATCTTGCTCTTGCAGAGAGGATTCCCAGCACACAAGGACATATATAATTCCCTGCTCCAGTGTCTGTAAGGAAACTCAAAGCATGCCTACACAAGCTCATGAGAGCATATCAAGGATCTTCTTGCTTAGGACTCAAGAAAACAGGTATTATTATTATTATTCTGAGCCTAAACCCCTATTTTCATCAAGATAGCAGAAAATTTAATTCAGGTTTTGGATAGTTGTACAGGGTTGATAATAAAAGGAAAACAAGAAGTTAATTGACATAAGAGATGCCCACAGGACAGGAGAGACCCCAGGAGACCATAACTTGAAGAAATGCCTTATGGTATAGGGGGATTGTATTGTGTTCCATTGTAAATAGTTGTTCTGCTTACTAATTTAATAAAATCTGATTGGCCAAAAGGCAGACAGGAAGTGTGGGTGGTGATACCAGACTAAGAAAAACCTGGGAACATCTTAGGACAGACAGATGCCATGGAGATGTGACAGAGACATGAGGAAGAGGAAGAGGAGGAGGAGAAGGAGGAAGAGGAGGAGGAGGAGGAGGAGGAGGAGACAGCAGCAGATGCAGAGGAAAGAAGCTAGAATGCTGCTCTAAGAAAAAGTACCAAGCTGCATGGCTGAACAAGATGGGTTGAATTCAGATGAAGGTATTAGCATATTATATGTCTGGGCCCTAGGTCAATCAGCATAAGAATAATATAAGCCTGTGTGATTATCTGAGGCTAAGTGGGGCCTAGGCCTGAAAGTCTGGGTCAGAAATCTTTTACATTAGGGGGCTGGTTTCTCTAGCATCTTCAATAGAGGATAGAAGATCTTTGACAAAAGACAAACTAACCAGAAGCTCCAATTCCTGGAACTCATGATCTAGCATATAATCCTGGCTCTCCCTCCTATAGCAAGATGGGAAAAGATATAGGAGGACTACCTGGAAGTTTGAAGGTCACCCAGCATGTAGTTTCAGGCCTTCAGAGACTGGAAACCAGCTAAGAAAGGTTGATATGAGTGCACAAAGTATCCTCTGGTGCCATAGCAGAGAAGATGGAGCTGTCTCCAGCAGTGGGATTATTTTTATTCCATATCTAAGTCAAAGAGAGGCTGGGACCAACAGAACCATTCCCCAGATTGATGCTTTCTGATTGCCTTTGCCACAAAGATGATTATGTAAATGAGTGTTCTATTTTCCTTCAGATGCCAGTGCAGTTTTTCTCTTTCTATAAGTTCTTACAGAATCAAAGCACCCAAATTGTGGAAAGAAAGCCTCTTACCCACAGTAGGGATGTTGACACCTTCATTGCCCTCACAGTCCAGTAGATCTTGCCTGTGGGTTTTTATCTGGACAGGAATTTCAGGCCTTCTGGTCCTTTCATGACCATGGCATGGGGGTTTCTCCTTCTTGAGAGACCTGTCACCCTCCTCTCTCTCTCTCTCTCTCTCTCTCTCTCTCTCTCTCTCTCTCTCTCTCTCTCTCTCTCTCTCCCACTTCTCTCTTTTGAGTTATAGATGAAATTCCTTAACTGGTGGAAACTTCAGAAGATATAAAATTAACCTAGTAGACCATTTCTGTCTTCTGACCTTACTTGACACAATGAATCCAGAAGAGATGGTTTACTTGAGGGCAGTGAGTGGAAAGGGGAGAAGCAGGCAGGGAAAGGAAGAGGAAACACATCGGAAGGAAAAATATCCTTTGATGTTTCCAGAATGCCACCATGTCACAATTAAACCATGAAGGCATATTCAGAGAGTTGGAGGGTGGGGTGGGCATGGGTGGTACAAACTGACCTCTAGACCAGAAAGACTGTGGAAGCATTGAAGGAGATCAGGGAAGATGTTTTATGGAGAAGAATTACAACAGAGTTACACATACAGCCTCTAAAATAATTTGGGTACAGAGTGAAAGTTGAGGTAGGTTGAGGTAGATTAATTACCAGCCATATACCCTTTAATAGACTGTCAACAAAGGTCTAAAGCCATTGGCTGATGATGCTGGAGTCTGTATAAGGGCTAGAAGGGTCAACTGAAGTGGAACATTTTCTCAGCATCAGAGGGTATTGAACCAGCATACACAGCAATCTTCATGTCTATAGAAACTCAGTGCCAAGCCAATCATCATGGGGAAGCCTCCAAAGGCTGCTGGCTAATTAAACAATATTCCAAGGAACTAGATATTTAATCAGGAGGCCAGTGTGTTTCTGTTAGAGTCCAGCTGTGATATATAATCACTTAGGAGCTCTAAGCAGGGCTGGAAGGACAGATCAATGGGTATTAGCCTTTGTCATGCAAGCTTGACCACCTGAGTTCAATCCTTCAAACTCATATTGTGGTAGCATAAGACCTAGCTCTCCTATAGCAAGATGAAGAGAGAATTACCTGGAATCTTACAGGCCACCGAGCCTCTATGAGAAAGCACAATAGACAAAACCACAAGAGGCTCTGCTGCAATAAGGTAGAAGAAGAGGATGGCTCCCCCAAATTATCTCCTGACTTTTATTGGTGTACCATAGTAGGCTCATCTCTCTAACTCCACACCAAAAGCACACACATAATAATTAATGAAACTTAAGATTTGTAAATACCAATGGTATTATCTTAAGTGAGATTATGTCTATTCCTCTCAAGAAAAAAGTATGAATAGTATCATGAACGTTTAATCAAGCAGACATGGAAACACACGCATGGGTCCATTGAGCAACATACATGGAGACACCATGAAATAACATCCTTCACTGCTCACACATGTCATCACTGGGGTCTGTGGCTACTCACTCCCTTCTCCAGCTATTGATAATAATAATAATAATAATAATAATAATAATAATAATAATAATAAAACCAGGCCATGATGGGTCCTTTAAGGACTGGAAAGTCAAAGTCACTTAATAGTTTTTCTTTTTTCCCTGCCAGGCTGCACTTGTCTGCTTTGTGTAACTCAATGTGGTTATACCCATAAGTCTCCATGATTTCATCTTGGATCTGTCAGTGTGCCAAAGTAGTTTCTTTTGAGAGAAAATCAGACTAATATTGAGTTGTGTTCACCACTGTCCATAGCGTGTGACTCTTAGGAGATGGATTTATCAATGGAGCCAGAGTCGTCCATTCATGTCCCTTAGTCAAAACTATAAATGTAGGTAGGTGACTGTATAAAGGATGAAGAAAGCCAGGCAATAACCTCCTTAGTGCTCTATTCACCCCCCAGCTAATCTTTGATGTTACTAATGTAGATACTAAAAGAAAATTGAATTTATCCTGGAGCTAGAAATGTTCAATATGTTCTACTTCTGACTCTGAATGTAATATTACATCTACACAGTGGGATGAATAGAAGACTATTTTTAAATGTTCTTTAAGGAAGTTCTGTGTAGTTTTCAATAACTAAGAAATCCTGTGACACCAAAATGTTTATTTCATATTGTTAAAGTGTGGGTAGTCACACATACACATCAAATCCAAAATAAAATTAAGGGCTGTTATTCTTCCTAGGCATATTTAATTTCTACTTTAAATTCTTTCAAAGTCAACAATCACTGAGCAATGTTATCATATATTAGAAAAAGGCAATCCAGAGTTGGCCAAAGTTAATGTATTTTCTGCAAGTCTAGTAGTTTCTGACTACTGTAAGTCAGTTTTGCCTTGCTAGAACAGATGACAGAGATGATCAATTTAGGAATAGAAACATGTTATTTTGGCTCAAACTCTGGAGCTTTCAATCCATGGTCAACTGGGCATGTGGCAGGGTGGTGACACGTGTGTGCCAGAACAAAACTTTTGGGTTAGTTATGATCCAGAGAAGAAAGGGAGAGGAGAGATACCCAGTCCCCTTCTTCACTGATCTTAGTAACATAAAGGCCTCCTATTGGGTGGGCCATGCCCCTTAAATGCTTCACTATTTCCCAATTATCACTGTTCTGTGACCAAGCTTTTAATACACATCTTTGGGGACTATTTAAGATCCAAAATATTAACACTCTTGTATCCAAAGCCATGCCAATAACCACAAGCTGCCATTTCTTCTGTGCTATTTTAACTGCTTTGCTTTTGCATTTCAGTACAAGAGCTGGTGCTAGCTAGAAAATGCCAGATGGCAGCAAGGAATCAGATTCCAGAGCAATGTCACCTATAGAAGGGAGCCAGTAGCTAACTGATAAAGACATCTTTGCTGTTTTTTACAGACATGAAGATATCCCATTTCTATGGCTAAGATCATCCTTGAAGAACTGGCCATAATCTATGGCTGTCTTTACAACTGATTCCAGGCATGTTCTTGCCTCAGCAATTCTATCTTGGCTCCAGCTCTGCAGGCAGTTACTGTCTAATATTTTCTTTTTTCTCCTTTTGCATTTAGAAATAGCCCCTTTTTTCTCTCAGAGCTTTTCTGCACAAGACCTCCAAAAACTCATTTCTGATCAGGAAATTTTTTTAAAAGTACTTCTACTTATCTTCCCAGCTGTCTAGTCAGCCTCTTCTTCTGTAGCATCTGGTTTTGCCTTTGTAGATGTTGAATTGATATTGTTGGTTGACAGATTGCTATTCAGAGGTTTACTTTATCGCCTTCAGAAAGCTCTGAAGAGCAGACCTCTACAGAGTGTTGTATAATCAGGAAGGAATAAGTTTTAGCCCAAATCATAAGACATCTTAGGTAGACTTCCCTCAGAAAATTGTTTTAGTTATGTAGTCATTGAGATAAATCTCAGATCTCATTCCAGTGTTAGCTTGTGACTGTTGCCCACATCTTGTGATTTCCACTTATCTATCTGTGAATAGACTTATTGAGTGAAATGTTTTGACTATAGAGTATTCAATTTCTGCACTCACATTCTGGGCCAAATCAATGCAGAAGTTTAGCAAACAACAGAGATGATAGCAGCTACAGGTGCTATACCAGCACCACCTGGGGACTCCCCAGCATAGTGAATGCCAGGGCTCTCAAGTGCCAATCAAACTCCAAGAATAGAGGCTCTGAAAAATTTTGTATCTATATGTTTAGGAAACACACTAAGATATGAATATTACTATTCTGGGGACTTTGCATGATTGTAATAATGTGTTATTTCAAGATAATGTCTTTAAGTTAAACTTGTGTGGATGGTTTAAAAAATTGTGAGTGTGTTGGCAATTTGTCATACTCTCAGTTGGTAAAATTTCAGTAGGTGACACCTGAGTGCTAGGTGGTCTGATAGGTTCTAGAAATAATGAGAAAAATAAAACCTAATTTCTGTCTTAAAGAGACCTTAGACTCATAGGCATATGGATATGCAACCCCATGATTGTGCTAAGGCAATGTGTGTGTAGAAGATGCAGTTCAAACGGTTTTATACTCAGTGAGTTTCAGGAAGGCAACTTGAACCCCCTGGATTGTCAGTCCCCTCTCCATGGGGTGTTAGATATGTGGGTTATTGCAATCTGAAAGTTCATCCTGCAAAGAAAACACTCATCAGACTGCTGGTGTGACCATGATGACATGTAACGTACAGACAAAGCAAGATCCTCAAAGACAGAGGCCAGATGAAAACAAAGGCTTTAGTATAAACTCTGTCTATTTGCAGAAAGGCATATCATGGTACTATATTCCTAATTTGTTCCTTTACAGGGCACTGAGAAGGAAGAGTCAGGAGAACAAGACTAAAACTTTTATATCTTACATTATTTTTTTCCTCTAGTAAAATGTAAAGTCTTTACCAAGGAACATGTGGCACTAAGTCATCAATAGCCTTCTGCCCCAAATTTTCTGTAGGCTGATGAGCAGAGGGGAGGCAACATTTTAGATGAGCATGGTCCTGGACACACATGGACTTTGCAAACAGTGAGTATGGACTTTGCTTGCTCAGTTGTTAGGTTTTCCATTTCAGTTTGGGTTAGATAAAGTCTTCCTCACAAAAATAACAAAGCTAACCATTGGTATGATGAGGATGACTCTCTGCTTTGTGATTTTTTTGTTTGTCATTTTTTTCAGTTTTGGGAAGTGGATGTGTTTTGATTTTAGATCTTATTTATGAAGTGGAGTTTCTCACTTATCTAGTAACTGGGCAGAGACAACCAGGTCATTCTGACCGTGCTAACTCTCAGTCTGGAGATGACACAGCTATACTTGGCCTTGGCTGGCACTATGGATAGCTATGTAGGTAGAATTCTTGTCACTTGGGTTAGCTCATCTGGTGATACAAAACCATACATACTTGTTATAAAGAGCACATCACTGGTTTCCTATAAATTCAAGGTGTTTTTATTTTTATAACTTAGGCAACAAATTTAGTTTGGAAAAAATACATCTAACCCTTTATTGAATGTTTTGGTGCTCTTGAAAACAATATATTTCTTTTAAAAGATTCTTTGTCAAGAAAGTGATTTGGGCTTTCTCTGTAACCTCCTTTTATGGGCTTTCTGGCTTGTATATAGTTTATGAAAACAATATGAAAGCTTCTTTTCTTTTTGTTTTTTTAGAATGAATCTTAAAAATAAAGCCTCCAGTAGAAAACTCACAAAAATTTTTCTCTCTTGCTTCTTTACATTTTCTGAATCTATTTCTTTCCTTCCTAGAAAATTTGAGGACAGATACAACCTGTCTTCAAATCACTTTTGCGATTATAGTCATATCCATCCCTGACCACCTGAATCTAACTATATTTGGTCCTGCATGATGGCAAGCACTGTGGTGGCACACTAACAGCTCACTATACACAATTTAATATATATAAATATATTAAATATATTTATATATATTAAATATATATATATATGTATATATACACTATACACAAGACTAAATATACTGATACTTATTTAGGTGTGTATTATTCTAATGTCACTCTCCTTGGTGAGAGGAGAGGGAAGGGAAGAGCTAGAGAGGAAAGAAGAGAAAGATGGGGATGGAGAGAGAAAAAGAAGAAGGGGAGAGAGATGAGAAGGAGATGCTTGCTTGTGGATGAAGTTTTAAATGCATATATGATGATTAAGACCGACAACTGTTTAAATTTTTATTTACACTGGAGGTTTAAATTGTGATATATATACATATATATATATTTAATATATATATATTTAACAATTTCAGAGGACTGAAATTCTCTCAGTACTGGCTTTCATGGTTCATCACTCATGACTGGTGTCACACAGGGTTTGCAGACAGGATGGAAACACCCAGCAGCTGGGTGTCCAGCTGCCAGTTCATCAATTTGAGAAGTGAGTTTCCATCTAAGTCTTTGCATGCAGGGTGTGTGTGTGTGTGTGTGTGTGTGTGTGTGTGTGTGTGTATGTATCTGTGCCCATTGAGACTTCCTCCAGGCTCTCCCTTCCCGCTCTTCTGTCCTGTGTTAAAAGAAAGCTGTTCATGTCTCTAGACATTTTCTCCCATCAGAGGAAACAAGAAGCCACATGCTGAATAGGACTTACACCCCAGAAGATGGTAAAGACAGAACCTCAGGCCAAGAAATGTGAAGTTGGCTTCCTCATACCAATTCTGCTCCTGGGATTTGGGGAGAATGTAAACAAGTCCTTTTACCTATCTCTTTGCCTCAGGTCTTCTCTGGACAAGTCCATGTGTCTCTTCTGATGTAGAGTTATCAGACTGGAGTGGATACAATGGTAAAGCTAAAATCCATAACCATGAACAGGAAAGTCCTAGAGAAAGAAGGTTTGAGAGGCAGTCTGAAGCAAACTTGAGAGAGTGGCAGTCATGCAGAGCAGGGATGCTTGTTGAAACAGAGTGAGGAGACTAAGCAAGGCACAGGAGAATGTGTGTGTTAGTTCTCTTCAGCTTCATGTTGACTCTGCGGGGAAGATGTGACCTAATTCACAGAGGTTTTAACAGTGACTACCAGAGGCTCAAGAGCCTAAATGAATGGCAACCACAGACTGATACTTATTTAGGTGTGTATTATTCTAATGTCACTCTCCTTGGTGAGAGGAGAGGGAAGGGAAGAGCTAGAGAGGAAAGAAGAGAAAGATGGGGATGGAGAGAGAAAAAGAAGAAGGGGAGAGAGATGAGAAGGAGATGCTTGCTTGTGGATGAAGTTTTAAATGCATATATGATGATTAAGACCGACAACTATTTAAATTTTTATTTACACTGGAGGTTTAAATGGATAGACCTTGGTGGAAGTAGATGGTACGTAGATGTAGAGTTGGTATGTAGCTGTGGAGATGATATATAGATGTGGAGATGGTATATAGATGTGAAGATGGTATATAGATGTGGAGATGGTATATAGATGTGGAGATGGTATATAGATGTGGAGATGGTATATAGATGTGAAGATGGTATATAGATGTGGAGATGGTATATAGATGTGGAGATGGTATGTAGCTGTGGAGATAGTGTGTAGCTGTGGAGATGGTATATGTATAGATGGTATATAGATGGTGTATATGGGAGCAGATGGTGTATAGATGTAGAGATTGTGTATAGATGTAAAGATAGTGTATAGATGTGGAAATAGTGTTATCTGTGGAGATGATATATAGATAGATGTCAGGATGGGGAAGATAATCAGGGAGCAACCAGGACAGTCTAGCCCTCAGGAACTTGTAACAGCAGATGACATTTCCTGGCTTCAGGCTAGAAAGGGACACTAGAACTGGGAATACAGAGAGATGGGCCACAGTGGAATCCCTGGTGGGAGGAAGTAGGAAAGGAGCTGGGGATGGCCTTGAATTGACCTTCCTCTTTTTCTGTCTTCTGTCAGCATCTCTGCTTCCCAACAGAAAGTCAGGGCTCAGATCCTGCCTGGGCATTGCTCTGCATCTGGGAGGAAAGATGGAGAACAATATGGGAGGGCAATGGAGAAAACAGTTCCAATTAGGACCAACATGGTTTCAGGTCAGAACAGCGGATGAAGAAACCATTAGCACAATCTGTGAACTTAAGTAGAAAGGGCAAACCATGGGTGGCATCTTCTGCTTCCCCAAGCAAGAAATGGTACTGAAGGGGAAGATGCACTTGTTCCTTGGCTGAATGAGGCACTGGGAACTCTAAGGCTGTAGTTTGCTCTGGGTTCTTGAGGACACACTATATCAAGTTCTCTTTCATTCCTGTCAGTCCTGCCAGGATACAAAGATGACTAATTCTCAACAGACCCTACCTTCATCCTGAAGGAGTTTGGAAACTGAGCTTCAGGGTTCACCCATGTCTCATTTTCTAGAGGCCATTCTCTTCCCATGGGGTGCACTGCTTGCAGTTTAAAAGAGAAAGTGTGAAGTGTTGCCTCTTCACTCTGCAATGCAGACAAAGTGTGGGTGCAGCTGTGCCTCTGGTTTTATAGTTCATGACATTCATTCCATCATTTGTTAGCCAATCATATTTATTGAGCTCCTGCTGTATAAACTATATAGACAGACTTAGTTATTATATGTTAGTTTTCTTTAGCTAATGAGGCAAATGACCCTAGACCAGGGCCTCAAAACAACAGAAGCCTATTCTGTTCCAATTCTAGAGGTCTGAGAAGGAAGTTGGGCTAGACCACATGTTCTCCACTGGCTTAGAGTTGTTCCTTACATCTACTAGTTTCTGTTTCATGTCTTGTGAAAGCACATCACCATGTTGGCCTCCATCTTTACATGGAATATGCCCACATCTCCCTCTCATTTTCTTTGGGAGCACATCAACCATCCAGTCCACAATACAAAGATTTCATCTTGAGATCTTTAAAACTATGGGGTGCTGGGGGTGTGTGCATGACCCTTGGGGAACACTATAAAGTACATTACAGAATGGATACCTGTCCTGTTATTGTGAATACTGGTGTACATTTTTCTCTAAATATTTCTACTTGCTCCCAATTTTCCTAGAAAGCTCAGCTCTGTGTATCTGTACTAAAATAGGCTGAGCGTTTCTCCCACCCCCTCTGCCTTCTCTAAATTGTCTTTTTTCATCATGAAATTCTCATCTTCTCACTTGCACTTTCCTGGGTACTATAAATCTAACCACACCTTTTTCTTTTAATGAAAAAAGAAATCTTTCTTGCTCTTAAAGTTCAGCCTCTCTGCTTCTGTGCCCCCCAGGGACCTTCTCAATGGCCCATTCTCATCCAGGGTCTGGAGATAGGCCATGGCATCATTACATCGGAAAAAGAAGACTTTTCCTGGAGTTTAAAATTGTTTCCATTTTATGGCCTATTGATTTCTAGTGTCATTCAGCATCCTTCCTGGGACAAAAGATAGAGATGGGAAGATTCCCTGTAAATGTTCAGACAAACTGCCATTCTCCATATTCTAATATAGACATCAGATTCAGTGTTAGATCCAGTCTTACAACACATGCAAACAGCAACCCCTTATCTACACAATGAATGTCTAAAAACACAGATTGCATTAAATTTTATTCGTACAATATCCCTCCTCTCACACACGTTATAATGTGGATCCAGAAGTCTCCAAAAGATATGTGTTGAATATGTAGTTCTCAGCCTAGACACTATAGGAGAACCTTTTATAAGGTTAGGCCTGGTGTGTAGAAATTAAGTCACTGGAAATATGTCTTTGAAGGGATATTAGAACTCTTACCTTTCTTTTAATTTACCTCTTCTCTCCTCAATATCTCCATTCTGGCCATCATCAAGTAAGCAGTTTACTTTGTCACATACCATTTTTACTGTGATATATGGCTGTGTTAGGGTTCTCTAGATAAACAAAACTTATAGAATGAATCTCTCTCTATATGTATATAATGTATATATAGGGGATTTATTAGAATAATTTTCTCTTTATTAGAATGACTCATAGGCTGTGGTCCAGCTAATATAACAATGACTGCCTTTAAATGGAAGATCCAAAGATCCAGTAGTTGTTCAGTTTAAAAGTCTGGATGTCTTAGCTGATCTCTAGTATATGCCAGAATCCAGAAGTAGGCTCTAATGGCAGTGAAAAACTGGACTTCCTAGAAAGGGGAAAACAAGCAGGCAAAGAACAAAACATTCCTTTTTCCATGTCTTGAAATAGGTTTCCAGAAGAAGGCTTGGCTCAGATTAGAAGTAGATCTTTCCATTTCAAATTAAGTGAAAATCCCTAAGATATGTGCCCTGTTTTTGGGTTTTAGTTAATTCCAGATGTAATCAAGTTAATAACCAAGAGTAGCCTTCACACTGGCTTAACTATAGGCTAAAAGTGATAAATCTAACTAGCCATGGACAAAAATTGAGGTCTAAAACCATTGACCATTATGTAACTGAAACCTTGGAAAATGAAATAGTGCTTAAGGGGGTAACTACAGTAGAATATCAAGGGTTCCATGCAAGGCCATAAAGTAAAAACATTAAAATAGCAATTTACTCGAATGTGAAGTTGTAAATTTTCAGTGATTTTTCACATTAGCTCACACCATTGGAGAGCTGAGATTCTCTACCCTTCTGAAGTAGATGGTAAGCCTGATTCTACTGGTTAATTGTTTCCATTGAGAGGAGAAGAGGAGAAGAATGCTTAACTGCTAGCCAGGGTACAATGAAACCACCAAACTGAACCATTCCATGGACAGAAAGAAAGGTTTACTGGGGTTCAAACTGCCAGGGCTGTTTCTTGCAGTGGGGAGAAGGGCCATGCAGAGAGAAGCAAAATGGCAGAAAAGCCAGCAGATTTTATGACAGCCAGCAGGGTGGGGTCTTTGGGCTGATATAAGCTGTTTTGATTAATTGGGAACTAGATACACTGACTGAGGTAGTTGACTTTTGCAATGGATTAAGAGAGGTCTGCTACTTTCTCTAGAGTGCTGCAATCAGAGGCATGTGCCATCATACCTGACTTTGTTCTTTACTTCCATTGGTCAATGGGGCCTTTGTTTCTGTCAGCATTCAGTTGCCTTTCAGAGTCTCACTTGTCCTGTTGTGTCTAGAACACTAATCCACGTGTTTCTGAGCTCGTGTCTTCCAGACTACAATTTCAAGAGCCCAAATAAACTCTATCCTGGCTTTTGGAGTTTGAAGCAACTGGCATTCTGTGAATGTAATGTTTACTAAGAACAGGCTATGTGACTGATGTTCTAGCCACCATGGGCCCTATGAGTAAACATGGTAAAGATCGGACCTCACAGACAATGTTCAATAACAATAGAAACAAAATTGCATAGAACACAGCCTCAAGAAGTGTTAAGTGCTATGAAGAAGCCATGCAGTACTTGATTTTAGAATGAAGGCTATGGATACATGGGCATGGGTTCATAGTCAGGGGAGGGCTCTCTAATGGGTACCTGTGAGCATGCCTAAACAAAGAATCTGTGGGCTGTCTGAGTTTGTATGTGAATGCCGCTTCCTGCTCCATCACTGTTTGTAGCTTCTTTTCATTTTCTCACCTTCTTGCTTTCTCTATTTCCCCTTATTAGATCCCTGACAATGCCCCATTTGCTCCCATTATGTCAAATGCAAAGTCCCTGAGAGCAGCAATGTGTGAACCCAACTGTTCTTTATCTATCAGTGTGGGAGGATGCTGTGCACATCCTGGAGGGGGATATAGAAAGAAAAGCTACAAGAAGACTTGGTGATGCTGGGATCAGGACAGATAAACTTTCATCACTAAATTGTGTTTGAGGGACTCATACCAACCTTGGGTTCTGTCAAACATGCCTGAAATCACATCCTACTTTTAAAGGATCCCAGAAAGAAGTTGACCTATTAAGCGTAGGAGTTTAGGAGCTCACTCAAGGGCTCTTAGGAAACTAGTCCTAGCCAACTCCATTCTCCCATTCCTGCCAATTTACATCATCCAAAGGACATAAGAAGATAAGCTGAAATCCAGATAGTCTCTCATCAGAAAGAAAAGAAAGATTTAAGATGCCTCCTGTTAGCACAATAGCCACAAAGTCAATATAGCATTATTGAGCTTTCTTTGTCTCTGGAATTTAAAAGAATGTAAAAGGCAGTAATTGCTGGTTTCTTCTTAGACCACAGGAAACCACTTGTCACTTTCCATTAACAGCTGCTTTTCAAGAATGTTTTTCTCATCTCCATTAGGAAGAAATAGATGACAAAGCAAAACTAAAAAGCTGTTTGTCATATTCCAGGCAAAGGGGCTGAACTATTCCTGAACAGCCATATCATTATGTGACACAACATTTGTTGGGCTTAGCAGAGCCATATGCATTTGTTTGTAGTTGCTTTTCTTCTTGTATTTGTGTGTTGGAGCATGTGTATGTTTGCTTTTTTAAATGTCTGTAAATGGATGTGTGTTCTGGTGTGCATAAATGTATGCATGTGTATGTTGGGGCGCATGTGGAGGCCTGGGGTCTTTATTGACAGCTCCCCACCTTAATACATTGGCAGGGACTCTCAACCCAGAGCTCATGGATACCACTCGTTAGCTAGCTAGCTACATAATTCCTGGATGTTGAGGGTGTTCAAGATCTTCTCTACTAGCTATTTTGAAATATACAATTAATTGTTATGACTCTGCCTACTTCAATGTGCTGCTAGGAACATTAAAAAATATTTCTTTTACCCTGTACTCATTGCCTACCTTCTTTCTATCTCTTTCTTCATGTCCTTCTGATGATCACTGTTTTTTTTTTTTTTAATTGGTAAAGTAATTTCTTTAAATATAGTGTTCCACATATAGGTACGATTATGCAGTCTTCATTTTTCTGTGGTTAGGCTTAGCTTTTAAATGAAGTGATCTCCTTTTTGTGTTAATATATTTTTTCCAAAGAACATTAGTTCCTGACAGAATTATTCAGCATAAGGAAAGAGTCCAGCCTGACACATCCCCCCACTAGCTGATGCAAATTGAGGGCATGCTCCAGCCTTAATTTGGAGTTCTCAGTTGCCTGTCAGTCTGTGCCACGTCCCTGAAGACCTCTATTTAGAGGAATCTGTGTGAAGTTTCCTTGAAATTAATTTTTGAAAGTAAAATCTCTTATTGAGCCTTTATATTACCTTGGAACAATTTCTCAGTGGCAGCAGCTGTTTCTTTAGATGAAGCAAACACATCACGGGCTTCCTAGTTTCCAAAGAACTAGCGACTCCCATAGGTCAGAGCTTAGCTAAGCTGGGAATTTTCAGAAGAATCTCCCTTTAAAGATTTGCCAGAGTCCCCTGACTTCAGAGTGCTGTGGAAGTCTCCCTTCAGGTGACATGTGGAAGACTTTCTTTTCAAAGAATTTATTATTTGTGTGTGTGTGTGTATCTTCTTGAGTTTATGTGCATTATATATTGAAGAAGTCTTGAATGCTGAGGTTTGTAATCTTGGGAAACTTTGGTTTAAACTTAAATCTAGGCAGGCAGGAGAATGTCATAGTTCCTCCATTGGAATAGTTTAAAGCTGTAGGAATATGCTCTTGTTCACTGTAAATATTTGTCATTGTAAATATTGGTTTAATAAAATGCTGGTTGGTCAAATAGATAGAAAGGAGGTGGAAGTGGGGCAACCAGACTAGGAAAATGCTGGGAAGTAGGAGAGCAGGGCAGAAGACAGCCAGATGCAGAGGAAACAGGATGAGAATGCTGCTCTGAGAAAAGGTACCATGCCAAGTGGCTAAACTGGATAAGAATAATGGGTTAGTTTAAGAGTAAGAGTTGGGGCTGGAGAGATGGCTCAGCGGTTAAGAGCACCGTCTGATCTTCCAGAGGACCCGGGTTCAATTCCCAGCACCCACATGGCAGCTAACAACTGTCTGTAGTTCCAGTTCTAGGCAAACACCAAGGCAAATAAATAAAAGTGTAAAAAAAAAAAAAAGAGTAAGAGTTATCAAGTCATAAGCCTGAGCCATAGGTCAAGCAGTATGTAATTAACACAAGCCTTTGTGTGATTCTTTGGGACTAAGGAACTGGGGAGTTTGGGGTTAGGCCAGGAAGAAACTTCAGATTATAGTTTAATGTATTTGTTGAGTGTCTTTTCTGGATAAGGCCATCAAGAAATACAGATGAGTGAGGCATAGCCTTACTGGCAAGGAGCTGACAAAAAATAAAGAAAAATAGTTTCCATACAGCATGATGACAGCAGAGTGGCTTCTGTACAGAGGTCTTGGACAAGAATACTAAGATGCACTGGGTACCTTTCCAACACTCCCATTCATGTGTACAGACTCATATGGTGGAGGACACAGACCTCTTATACAAGCACACAACTCTTACAACTATCCTGTGGATCTGGCATGGGTATTCTCAGCATCCTAGTGCCCCTTCACCTCCACTAATTTCATCTCAATATAAGTGTGACTTGATTTCTATCACAGCAGATTATTTTTAGTGATTTTTAAAATTTTCATGCATTGAATTATATAGAATATAATCATTTCTTTTTGTCTGAGTTCAGTTAGAACCAAACCATTTTGCAGTTTCTTCTTCACTGGTCTGCAGTGTTTACTGTGTGGCGATGTCAGTGAATTCATCTTACCTTTGAAGGTTGCTTCTGACTTTGGGTGATTATGAATACAGCTAGTTAGAAGCAATCTTGGCTACTTTTGCTCCAGGAAATCAAAGAGGAGAAAGATAACCAAATGGTGGTTGGGTGTGGTATTGAAGTCTTATTTAGGGATGAGCACTCTTCAGCCTCTAATCAGCACACTCATGAGCTGTTGGTTCCTATCTTAATGGGCATCTAAGGCAAAAAGAAGCTTCTTTGATGAACATTGAGAGATGCACTAATTTATACACATAAATAAAAGTACTTAGAAGGCAGTTTGATACTATGTTCATTTAGCAGAACAACTGCAGTATGTTTTAAAAGGGGGCCCTCAAAGAAGAAGTACAAATAACTGAAAAATGTTTTTTGAAATCTACAACATTTTTAGTCATCAGGGAGATGCAAATTAAACTACTTCAAAATGTCCTAACAGTGGTTGCAAAAAAATCCAAAATATGACTGCAAATGCTGTCATGGATGTGGGGGAAAAGAAACACTTATTCCTTGTTGGTAGGAGTGCAAACTTGTGCAGCCATGATGGAAATTAGTGTGGAAGTTTCTGAAAAAACTAGAAAAAGATCTGCTATGTGATCTAGCTGTACCACTCTTGGGCATATACTCCAAGGACTTTATATCTTACAACAGAGATACTTGCTCATCTGTGTTCATTGCTGCTCTATTCACAATAGCTAGTAAGTGACAAAAAGTTATGTCTATAAACTGATGAATGGATAATAAAAATGTGCTATATACACACAATGGAATAGCATTTGGCTATAAAGAAAAATGAAAGCATGAAATCTGTAAATAATTAGATATAGCTGAAAATAACTGAGTATTGTAACCAAGAATGAGAAAGACAAATGTTCCTTGCTTTCTTTTATATGTGGGTTCTAGCTTTGAGTCTTTAGATGAGGGGATTTAAATTGTAGGACCCATGGAAGTCAGGCAAGTAGTACAAAGCTATTGTGGGGCAGAGGAGTTGCCAAAGCAGAGGAGATACAATATGGTGGTAAGACGGGAGAATGCAGACTAACAGTAGGAAATATTAAGTGTGGTAGGAGACAGCAGGGCAAGCCTAGGAGAGAACATAAAGAAGAAAGGCTGACAATAACCATCTTGAAAAGAGCCGCTAGGATACCTACTACTTGTGGTGATATGTTGCATATTTAATAAAACCTGAAATATCCAGAGACAGCACATAGTCAAAACCTAGGCAGACAGCTCAGGAATTTCTTGATCTTTGAGTACAAGGACAAACAGCTGGATTCAATGGCACACACCTTTAATCCCAGAACAGTGAAAGCCTGGGAGTGGTGATCTATGCCTTTAATCATATAACTCCAGAAATCTTCCCGTGTTTCTGTGAGTTCAAGGCTAACTACCAAATACTAGTAGCTCACACCTTTAATTTAAACCTTGATAGTATACATCTAGGTGAATAAGGTGTAAGGCATGTGTAGGAAGACAGAGGAGGCATTAGAAGTGGCCAGGAGTGATGGCTGAGGACACTGGAAGATAAGTGGGTGAGATTTGACTGTGGTGTTTCTCTCTTTGGTATTTCAGTCTTTCCCGAATATCTGGCTCTGAGTTTCTTTTAATACAACTAGAATTTGTGTTACACACTTCAATTAAATGTTTTTTCTTTATACGAGTTGTCATGGTCATGATGTCTCTTCACAGCAATAGAAACACTAAGACAGGGTATCTCCATCAATAAGGTCTTAGCATGACATAATCAATAGCAAAGGAAACAGCCTATAATATTAAGGGCCCTCTGACCAACAGCTTTAAAAACCTTCCCATATCAAGTAGTGAATTTCTTATTTGATAGCCTATGGTGTGTGAAAGAGCTATTGTCCACCTGCTAGCAGATAATTAATTTTAAACTCTTTTTTTAATGTTTATGTGTACATATTTCAGCAAGTCTACAATAGTTGTACCACAACTTTGGTTTGTATTGAAACAGACTCAGAGCCAAATATCAGGGAAAGGCTGAAATATCAGAGAGAGGAAATAACACAGTCAAATCTCACCCAGCTATCTTCCAACTTCCTCAGCCTCGATCCTAGTCACTTCTGCCTCTGCTGGTTTCCTATGCAGCCTCACATACCCTTCTCGCCAGCTGTATCCTATCCAGGTTAGGATTAAAGGCAGAAACTGCTCTACTTGGTAGTCAGCCTTAAATTATCAAAAACACAGAAAGAGCTCTGTTTCTGGAGTTATAGGATTAAAGGAATAGATCACCACTCCCAGGCTTTCCCTGTGCTGGGATTAAAGGTATACACCATCACTTGCCTGGCTGTTTGGCCTAGTACTCACAGAGATCCTCTGGATCCCCATGCTGGGAAAAAGTGAGAGTTACCACTGCTCTGTTATCACTTAAACTCCCTGAGATCCAGAACAATCTCTGCCTCCCAAGTAATGAGATTAATGGTGTGTTTGACTGTGGGTTCATCTCTTGATATTTATTCCAGGTTTTAAGTATATAGCATATCACCACAGAGGTGGCTTTCATTCTCAGAGGTTCAGTCCATTTAAACCATGGTGAGACATGACAGAATTCATGCAGTCATAGGGCTGTACCTGAGAGTTCTTACATCTTGAGTCAGAGGAAACAGAAGGCAGTCTGTCTCACTAGAAGTATCTTGAGCATAGGAGATCTCCAAGCCCACCTCCACAGTGACACACTTCCTCCAGTAAGGCCACACCTACTCAGACAAACTCACACCTCCTAATAGTGCCACTTTCTTTGGGGGGCCATTTTCTTTCAAACCACCCATTCTACTTTCTGGTCCTCAAAGACATGAAGCCATATTGTAATGCAAAAATGCATTCAGTACAACTTCAAAAATGCACATAGTCTATAACAGTCTCAAACTTAGTTAAAAATCTGAAGTTCAAAGTCTCTTCTGAGATTCTTGCAATCTCAAACTGTAATCCCCTATAAAATCAAAATAAAAAAGCAGATCACATACTTCCAACATATAATGGCATAGAACATACATTACCTTTCTGAAAGGTAGGGAAAGAATCATAGTGAGGAAATATTGAACCAAAGCAAGACTAAAAACCAGCTGGGCAAACTTCAAACTCTGCATCTTCATGTCTGATGTCAAAATTCTCTTCAGATCCCCAAGTCCTTTCAGCTTTGTTGACTCTAACTCCCTTCTTTCTTTTGATCTAGTGCCATTCCCTGTTAACAGCTCTCCTTGGCAGGTATCCCACAGCTCTGGCATCTCCAACATCTTGGGTCTCCAAGGCAATCCAACCTTCAATTTCATAGCATCATGCAATGGCTTACATTCAGAGACACCCTTGACTCATGATAGGCCTCAGTGGCTTGCCTTAGTTGTTCCTTGACTCTAAAGCCTAAACACTGTAGCCAAACTTCCCAAGTCTGTTGCTTGCTGAGGCGGAGACACCATGCCCTTGTTCAGTTACATCTTTACCAGATTTCTGATTTCAATGGCAATTTTTCTGCCTAAAGCTTGGCTGTCCTTGAATTCTCTCTTTAGTCCAGGCTGACCTCAAACTCAGAGATTATTCAGCTCCTACCTTCAGAATGCTTTGATTAAAGACATGAACCTCTTTACCTGGGTCTAAAGCTTTCTTTAATTCATTTTCCCAAATTGGGTAGGATCTTGCCTTGATTCATGATTCCCTTTATTTCATTTCTTAACCTGTTTATCTCCTACAACACAAGATTTAGCTCCATCCCACTTTCTGATGCTACTTTTCTCCTTTTTTACATTTTGTAATTTACCCTGCTCAGCCTGCTCCTTTTCATTATAAATCATCATTAGACTTACCACTAAAAGCCACATGATGGAGTCTATACTAGGATGTTTTGTTTTCTTTGCCAGGAGAATTAATTCAAAGCTCTCTACTTTAGCCTCAGGCAGATTCTTCAGCCCGGGGCAAAAGGCAGTCACTTTCTTTGCCAAAATATTACAAGAACAATCTCTAGGTAGCATACTAAATTTCTGTTCCTCTAAAACCTCTTGAACCATCCCCTCACAGTTAAAATTATTCTTAGAACTACTGTCTTCCATGCTCCTACTACTATGGCCTATTACGCAGTACTTAAAGCATTCCGCTTCTTTCCTAACTCAAAGTATTAAAGTCTAAATTGTTAGGATTTTGTGCATATATCGGCATGGTTTGATTTACCCAGTTATCTAGTGGCAGGTTTCTAGGGATGCAAGTGGGAACATGACAACATGGTAGAAGGGCAGCAGCAGATAGCCGGAGACTCTTAACAGTGTTTCTATGTAGAAACATAGAGCTTTATTTTCAGATGAACATGGTTATGATTAACAGAGGCATTATGGTTATAATGGCAGAGAAAGCAAGAAAAAAGAGAAAGAGAAGAAAAAAGAAAAATGAGAGCTCCTGAGCTAACACAAAGGCAGAGAGAGAGAGAGAGAGAGAGAGAGAGAGAGAGAGAGAGAGAGAGAGAGAGAGAGAGAGAGGTGCACATGAAACTTTGCTTGGCTTTAAAGGGGGCCTGATGTCAGAGCTCAGGGGAGGGCATAGTTTGATGTCAGAGTTCAGAGGTCATGACTCTCAGGGACTAAAATAAAGTCCTCCAAACAAAAAACATAATCATGCCTGACACAGTAACATCTCAGTCCCTGGTACCAACTTCTGTCTTAGGGTTTTTATTGCTGTGAAGAGACACAGTGACCACTGCAACTCTTATAAAGGAAAAACACTTAATTGGGATGGCTTACAGAGATTTAGTCCATTATCATTGTGGTTTGACAGCAGTGTGTAGGTAGATATGGTACTGAACCTAAGAGTTCTTATATCTTGAGTCAGAGGAAACAAAAAGTGGTATATCTCACTAGGAGTAGTTTGAACATAAGAGACCTCAAAGCCTACCCTTATAGGGAAGCACTTTCTCCAACAAGGCTACACCCCTAATAGTGTCACTCTCTTCGAGGATTATTTTCTTTCAAACCAACACTCCATGTCTGAAATGTTTAACATGAAAAAAATCAAGCTGTTGTTGACATGGTGGTTCCCTCTCTACTGGCTAGCTTTGCATGCTACAGGGGATTAAAGTAATCTGCAGCCTTAAAGTTGGCTGTGAGAGTTCAGAGCTAAAAAGGGAATTCTCAGCAGAAGAATTTCAAATAGCTGAAAGACACTTAAAGAATTGCTCAACATCCTTAGCCATGAGAGAAATGCAAATCAAAGCAACTCTGAAATACCATTTTGCACCTGTCAGAATGGCTAAGATCAAAAACACAGATGACAGCCAATGCTGGAGGGGATTTGGAGCAAGGGGAACACTCCTCCATTGTTGGTGGAAGTGTAAATTTGTACAGCCTCTTGGGAAATTGGTATAGTGGTTCCTCAGAAAACTAGGAATCAATTTACCCAATGATCCAGCAATACCACTACTGGGCATATACCCAAAGGATACACATTCTTACCCAATGACATTAGCTCAACTATGTTCATAGGAGCATTATTTATAATAGCCAGAACCTGGAAACAAGCTAGACACCCCTCAGTTGAAGAATGGATTAAAAAATTGTGGTACATTAACACAATGGAGTACTACTCAGCAGTAAGAAAAGTGACATCCTAAAATTTGCAGGCAAATGGATGGATTTGTAGAGTATCATTCTAAGTGAGGTACCACAGGCCCAGAAAGATAGACATTATATGTACTCACCCATACGTGGATTTTAGACATAAAGCAAACAATATCCAGGCTGCAAACCACAATCCCCAAACAGGTAGGTAACAGAGGAAATTAAGAGACATCCAGAAATACACCTGGGAAGGAGAATTCCGAGTAAAGTGGGACCATAACAAGTAGCGAGCAAGGGGAGGTGGGAACAAATCATGACAGAAGGAGATGGTTGAGTGAGAGGAGCAACAAAGAGGGAGAACAAAGAAATGAATATCCAGATAGAGGGAGCCACTGTGGGATTAGAAAGAAACCTGGTGCTAAGGAAACACCCAAGAACCCACTTGATGTCCCTGGCTAGGACTCCAAGCAATGATAGAGAGGGTGTCTAAACAGAATTCCCCTATAATCAAATAAATGACCATCCTAATTGTCATTATAGAGCCTTCATCTAGCAATGGATAGAGGCAGATGAAGAGATCCACAGCTAAGCACTAGGTTGAGCTCCCAGTTCAGCTGGGGAGAGAAAGAGAGAGAGAGAGAGGTAGAGAGAGAGAAAGAGAAGGATGGAGAGAAAGGGAGGGAGGGAGAGAATAGGAAAAAATAATGGATCAGGATCATAAGGAAGAGTCCCATAGAGACAGCTGGCCCGAGTTATTGGAAGCTCACTGACTGTAAAATAATTGCTGAGGAACCTTCATGGAAGGGAACTAAAGCTTCCAAAATGAACACCCAACTCAGCCTTAATACTGGGATGAGGGACTCGGATCTACCTCAACTGGATATGCCATACTGAACTGACCCACCTTGGGACTCCTTGCCCTCTTTGGGGACTGGGATGGGGGAGGTTAAGGGGGGACTGGGAGGGGCTGGTAGGAGGGAAGGAAGGGGGAACAGTGGTAGATATTTAAAAAAACATTTCTAATTAAAAAAATGGAAAATGTTGGCTGTGAACACTTTAAACTGTAATAACCAGTGGCCTGGCAAGATATGCCCACTGGTAAAATGATGTTCCTGATCTCATAAGAGTAACCAACCACATTCTGACTGGATTTAAGGCATACTCTACAAGATAGACTCATGCCAGACACTGTAGACAGGGCCAAGAACCTGTGTCATGGTAGGTCACAGGCCCTGCAGGAGGACCTACTACTATTATATGGCTAAATGGATATAGCCTGGAACTCATGATGTAGGCCAGGCTAGCCTTGATATTGTGGTGATATTCTATCTCAGCTTCCTAAAAGCCAGGATTATAATGTGAGCTACCACACACATCTTTCTTCACACACAGCTTCCTTTCACTCTTTAATAAATGTTTCTGAGACCAATTTCTCCTGCGTGCCTCCATTCTTCCTCTCTTTCTTCTTACTTCTCTTCTTCCCTTCTTTCTCCATTCCTCCTCCTCCCTCCTGTCCTCCCTCCTTCCTCCTTCCCTCCCTCCTGTCCTCCCTCCTTCCTCCTTCCCTCCCCCCTCCCTCCCTCCTCCCTCCCTCCCTCCTTCCTTTGCTCTTTCTTCCCATGCTTCCCTCCCTTCTTTCCACACGAGATTCTGACACTTTTTGTTTTCTCTTTTCTCCTTCCTTTTATTCCTACAACTCAGACCAGGAAGAAAGGATGTGCCTCAAAAGTACCAAGCAAACAGTTCCTGAGTTCCTGGCACCATTATAATTACAGGCCCAGAGCTCTTCTTCTTGACCACCTGTCCTGATGGGCTCCCATGAGGAAAAAAAATGACAAGACTCCATGAATCTCTTTTCTAATTCTCTTCCTTAGACACATTCATGAGACAACAGGATTTTGAGTCTTTTTCTTCTTGGTAGACTTGTGACTGGTATTCATGCTTGGATTTCATAATACCAATGAAGAGTATTTGCCCAGCACATATGAGCTCAACCTCTTGAGGCCCCAGAAGACACCATTCTGCTCATCTTCTTAGCAATCAAAATAGATGCTAGATTGGAGGAGAGTAAGCAACAAGGGAGGGACCATAATCCCTGCACCTATGGGAATGGAAATGTCTCTCTCCGGTGTGTACAGGTTGACTCCTGAAAGCTACAAAACTTCACCGTCGTCCGAATTTTCTGGCTCAGTCCAGCCCCAGAGTCCTGACCCCCAGTCTCTTAGTCCCAAAGAACCACACAGAGGCTTATAATTACAAGCTGTTTGGCCTATGACTCAGGCTTATTATTTGCTAACTCTTATACTTTAAGTTAATTCATATTTCTTATTTATGTTTAGCCACATGGCTTGGTACCTTTTTGCTCAGTGCAACATTCTCATCCTGCTTCTGCTGCATCTCACTGTGGTCTGTCCCTCTGCTCTTTAGCTTCCCGGAATTCTCCTAGTCTGGTTGCTCCACTGCTACTTCCTGTCTAGCTACTTAACTAATCAATATTTTATTAAAACAATATTTACAGTGTACAAAAGCATAGTAGCACAGCTGTTCACTGATGGGTTCCTTTCTTTGAGGTAAATGAAGACTTTTACACGTTAATTATCCCTCATCTGATGTTTGTGGGACCGTAGACATTTGAGACTTAAGGTTTTAGGGATTTTTAAGTAATTGTTTACACCCACTGAGATACCTTGCGGCACTGACCCAAGATAAACATGAAAATTGTTTTATGTTTTATATAGTCTCTTTTCTTTCTGATTTTTGTGATACAACATTGCTATACAGCCCAGGCAAGCCTCAGACTCCTCCCCTTAACTACTTCGCTGCTGGGATTACAGGTGTGTGCTGGGTTTATATACATTTTTAGCCTGAAGCTAAGCTTATGCACAGTTTTTTTGAGTAATCAAGTTCATGAAACAAAGTTTCACAGTGTGGAATTTTCTGCTTGTGATACCACAGCAGCCCTTTTAGAGGTCTGCATTTTGGAATGGTTACGATTTCAGATTTTTGGACTGGCGAGGGGGGGGCGGCGTGTTGAGCCTGCATCTTGTGTATTGGATGGAGTTTGTTCTATCTCCCTGCAGCACACACCACCACAGCTGATAGGAATGACTATGTCCTAGAAACAGCAGGCTGCTGCATGCTGGCCATATTGTTTGTCAGTTGACTGCAGGTGAATCTGAATCTCCCTAATAGGATGAGATTCCAGCTTTTGGGAAGATTTGAACTTCAGGCTTTCCCTCTAGAATGGGTGTCTCTGAAACCACAGGGACTTTCTGTTCCCATTTGTTTTCCAAAACTGGTGTTTAAGAGGGACTAACAGTGCAGGCCAATCAGAATTTAACAGGTTTGAAACTGACTTATAAAGCATGACTTTCTTTTTTTTTTTTTCCTTCTTTATTTTGTATTTATCAAGAAAAACAGTAAAATGAATTTAAAATGCTGATAAGTTAACAATAACTATAAAGAAGATAAAAATCATAAGCATGACTTATCAAGGGTGATAATGCAAATAAGATTGCTACACATATATTTACTTTGTGTTCAGCTTTCCCTCTGAATTTTTTTTCCATTCCTGTATATCCTTAACATGACTTTCTTAATTAGCGTCAATCACTCATTTCTAAAGGAGACACTGTCCAGCATTCTGCTTTGTTCAAAACAAAATCATAAAGATATTGGTGTGTAGCTATCATGTCTTGTGAGAGAATCAGTGCTCAAAGAGACTAGGAAATGTTGGAAAATCTTTTTCTGATGGCAAATGGAGTTTGTTCTGAGCTCAAGTTCTAAGCTCTTGAATTTAGAGTGGGCTCTGAGCCAAGGGGTACTCCCAGGCTGAGCTGAGAGAAAAAGAAATATAAAGAGAAGACACAAAGTATTTCAACAGTCTCTTGGTTCTCTTTAGACTTTTAAAATTACTCTGGTCACTCTCTAAGCCTAAATCATCCATCCACCAGTGCTAAAGGGCACACTGTCCCGAGGTTCAGTGGATCCTACCCTGTTGGAATGCACTTTTCTTACAGCACAGCTAGATGCATTGCCATTATTGAGGATAGAATATTTGGAAGTACATTGGCTCAGGGATTATTTTTCAGTACTCCAAAGAATTCTGTTTATAAAGTTATACAACTAAATTTTGTTCTGCTTTTGTTCACTTTTGAAAATACTTAGCTTTAGTTTTCTCTCTAATGCAACTGAAAACGCTACCAGTTTTGGTTTGTTTTAGTTCAGGTGTTGTTGTTTTGTGTGTGTGTGAATGTATGTGCATGTGTGAGTACATGTACACAGGTATGTGCCTATGTTTGGATGTTTTCCTTGGTGCTCCTCCTTATCTGAGACAGTCTCTTACTAAACCCAGAACTTACTGATTTGCCTAGGCTGGCTGGCCCTCCAGGATTGTTCACATCCGTACTGCTGGGACAGCAAAGGCACAGGCTGCTGTGCTCTGCTCTATGGGTGCTTAGGATTTGAATTCAGTCCCTATGCTTTCATGGCATGTACTTTCCTGAGTCATCTTCCTAGCACTGTTTTAGCTCAATATATTTTTTTTATTATTTTTTTATTTTAAACATAAATTTTTTTGTTTTAAATAAAAAAAATCACATAACTTCTCTTCCTTTTCCTCCCTCCAACCTTCTTATGTCCTTTCCCTGAAGTCCCTCCTTTTCCCCCTTACTCCCTCTCAAATTATTGTCTCTCTCACACACACATGCACACACACTCACACATTCACACACACACACATAAATACCCTACTGTGTCTGTTTAGTGTTGCTTGTGGGTCTATGATTTCTGGGATGATTTCTTTGTATTGAATAACCACTTAGGGGCTCATCCCTGGGAGAGACTAATTTTCCCTCTCTGAAGTTTGGTGTGGGATGCTGAGATCTTCTCCTCCCTTATCACTGGCACTTGACTACTGGTGTGGTCATTGTGTTGTGCCCAGAGTCACGCCCCCTAGAAAGTCCACCAAGCAAGGGGTAATCCAGATGCAAAAGCAAGGTTTATTAGTGAATACAAGCCAAGGCAGGGAGCCTGGTCAGGCTCTTGCCATAGTGAGATCAGGAGGGGCTCCCAAGGGGAGCTTAACAGCAGCTTTTAAAGGGAAAAGCTACAATTTGGGGTTACTCTAGTGCAAGGTTGTGTGCTGACAGCTAATCTGGGGAATTTCTCCTTGAATCTGGGCCCAAGAATGATGGTGGTGTATTTTGACTAGAGCATTTGGTGGTGAGGTATCGGGGTCAAGGTGCTATGGATTCTGTAGTCAGAACTTAGGTCATGCTGCTTTCTTGTGAATAGCAGTTTCTAGTAATAGTCTTTGGGAAATGGGTGAGAGACTCTTTCTCAGGGCTCTGTCTGCTTTAGTTCAGCACCATTCTCTATAATGAAAGACTCCTTTTAGTTCTTCAATTGTTCAGGTCTTGCTTACGCAGCTTCTGTTATCATGGGTGTAGCTTCACTGTCATTTCTCAGAGACAATTTTAAGACAGGCTTTTCCTAGACTTTAATGTACACTGGAGTCTAACATGTGCTCAGAAATCTAAGATCATTTTACTTCCAGCAAAAACATGGAGAATCATGAGCTAAACAGAAGGATCCTCCTTAGTGAATGAAGCTACACTCTTTCTGTCCAAGAAGTGGAAAGCACAGACTGAGGTATTGGCTTTGAATATCAATGTGAGCAGTGAAACATTTACTACAATTTGCTGTATTAAATTGGGGCTTTGATTATATTATCCTGTAAGGAATGAGTTGTAGATCCTGCAGATGCTTTCCAGGAGCCTGGTAATGTGGGAACTGTTACATCTTCTGGTATACAGCAGAAATATTTGTGTATCCCAAGGCTTGTCTGTTGTTTGAGCTTTATGTGTTCTGTGGTCCCCACATTGGGCCACCCTCCTCCACATAATCCTGGAAGAATTGGTAAGTCCAAATTCTTTATGTGGCAGGGCATTTTTGTTCTCTCTAACCATAGATATTCTTGGGTTGCTGCTCTAGCATATGTTGGAGGTCAAACGAATTATTCTTTAGGTATGGACATAGTGCTGCCTTTGGATATTATGTAGGAGAGAATGGAGTAGAGACCTATAGAGTATTTGATCTTGTAGTATGGCAGCAAAGTATACAAAGCTGCACGATAGCTATGTGGCCATACTGATACCATGGATACTACAGTTGAAGGAAAGTCTCGCTTGAGTCTCTAGCCACTATATCCTCCTGCCCACAAACCACGAATCTTAGGAGGTTCTTGAGTATAGGGGAGGTGGAAGGTTACCTGAAAACAGGACTCCATGATACAGACTCTGCAAAGTTACCACCCCCGATCACCCAACCATGGGGTCACACTTTTCAGTGACACTTTTGCTTCAGAGTTGCCCATATTCGTCTGAATGACTCATCACCTATGCTCTCATAAGCTTGGTCAACTTATTGGTTGGTCAAGTTGGACTTTAGTAGAATATTTTTTTTGGTTTGTTGTTGATTTCCTAGAGAAGATGAATGAATACCTGTTCACATCACCCCAGGAAAAGTCTTACAGGGTACATTGAATTTCAGAACACAATTGAACCATCTCCTCTGGGATACTCATTGCACTGTCCCTCCAGTTTGGTACTGTACCAGCATTACTGATGTGCACAGTTATTATTTGTGTGTGTTTTTGCTTCTCTCAGTACACGACAATCTTTGTGTTTGTAGAGTTGATCTAATGTCCTTTCTATACAATGGGGAAAAAAAAACATGTCAAATCGTCATCGTGTGTAGTGTGAGCCTTGTGTTTTCTGGAATCAGTTCTTTCCTTAAGAAAGTCATCATGATATTTGTCAATGGTCTCCACAGAGCCCTGGAGCACTGTTGTGATTCTTTGAGAAGCACCTGAGGCCATTCAGGAAAACATCCACAACCCAGAGTTCCAGGATCAGCCAGTCTACTTTCAGGACTGACCCTATATCATCAGGGCAAAGGAAAAAGAGCATCCTTGTCTGTGCAGCTTCAAGGACTAAGACAGGATTAGGAGAACATGAATATGTACTTGGCTAAGGGACAATCTAGTTTCAGCCATCCAGTCATAGAAGTCTGAAGATAAAGTGATTTTTTAAAATTCAGTAACAAATGTCAGGTCTCATGTTTAGGGCTTGTGACTAGTTTAATTGCTCCTGGTTTTTTAGTGTGATCCTCCATTGTAGAGCCACAAAACCATCTTGGTGGCTAATAATGCTGTTCGGTTGTGAACACAAATGTGAGCCATTCTATGCCGGAGTGGGGGGTGAGGGGTTATTGCAGCAATTTCCATGTCATCTGAAAGTTGTCTGAGTCCCTGAACTGGAGGGCAGTCTGACATTTAAATCAGCTAAACTCGTGTTTCTGTTGTCTGGTGGGAAACCACTTCTTTGGACATTGATTTAGGTCGATCTGTTTGGTGTTGTTTGATCCTCAGACTGGGTTTGTTTTTCTCTTCTGAATCCATCAGCTACAGCTGCAAAGGTAAAGCCTAATTCACAGTCTTGAAAGTGGAGTCAATGGTCCCAAATCTCTGCACTCCCAGTAGGCTTGTTTTATACACACAAGAAAAAGATTTTGTGATTTTCCTGAGAAAGAAAATCCTGTTCAGACCACTTCTTCATTTTCCTTCTTCAAGTCTTCAGTCTCTCTCTTAAAGTACTTCTTTGTTCATTTGCCTCTGATGCACATTGATTTAAATTAAGTACCTATTCATCCTTCAAAAGACATTCCCACACTAGATGTCAGTGTCCAAACTGAAGTTTCTTATATGAGAAAAGTCAATGATTCCTGGTCAGACTGGAACTCACCACCCTTCCTGTCACCTTCAGTACAACCATGGAAATGCAGCTTCTACTTTGCATTTTAGAGGCTCATTTTTCTTCTAATTATACAAATAATCCATACATTATTATATAAACTGGAAAATTAAAAAATATAAAAGGAAAAAAGCTGTATAAAAGTGCTTCTGTCATGGTGTTCTGTTTCTCTTTTTTGTGATTTAAGAACACGTAGGGGCACTTTACATAGACCATTCACCAGGCTGCTTTCTGATCACAGAATGATACCTTCACTTTCTCTCTTTGCTGTAAAGTATGTGCACTATTCTAACAGAGGCATAGCTTCATCTGCAGGCATAGCATCCCTTGCTTGAGCCAAGTCCTGTGTCTGAATCTGTCCTTTCTTGCTTGCGGCTATAAACAATGCTTATTAAGAATATCTTTGTTTGTTAGAGTCTTTACATAGTTCACATTTATTTTGAAAAAAGAATTGTGCAATGTATAATATCTGAGTCAAATGTGTGATGTTCTTCATCATACTCTGCAAGGATTTTGCCACTTTATTGCCACTACACCAATAAATGCACCAATGCACCAAATGTGTAGCTTTAGGAGATAAACAGGGCTTCAGACCCAGACTGAGGATTAACCAGTCTGTCACAGTAACAGCACCAGCTTTGGATCTTACTATGGTTTCAGACACCTTACTTTCCCTCTCTGCTTCTTATTCACTACTTGAAGAATGGGGCTAAAAACAGTCCTTTTTGGTGGTAAAGGAAATGACGAAAGACAGATAAACAGAAACAAAAGATGAGCAGTGAAACTCCACAGTTCAGCAACTGTGGAGGGTGAGCGGAGTTTGATACTATCCTGTCAACTCTGGTGAACCCTCAACATGCTTAGAACATGATCTTATTGGATATGGAGTCTTTTCAGGGTGATCAGGCTGAGAAGGGATGATGTTATTGTGGGCCCTATTCCAATGACTAGTATCTTTATAAGAGAAGGGAATTAACAGACTCCAAGGAGGAGGCCATTAGGACAGGGAGGCAGAGGCCAGGGAGAATCCTTCAGAGCTAAAGTGCTAGCGGTCATGTCAGAGAAGCAACAAATGGCAGTTGACTTCAGGGTGTCAGCCCACCAGGAGGAATGTCACCTGTGGGTGAATCTCACATAGGCAAGACCTCGAGATCACAGAATGTCTTTTGCTTCTACTGTGCTTTACATGTTTGCGGTTGCCATCTTTCTCCAGTTCTGGCATAGTGTGAATGGTGTGGGGAGAGCCCCTCTGCCTGTAATGCAGTGTCTTTATCTCATGGTAATATCCCGTTAGACTGCTTATTTTGACCTATGGATTATTATGAAGATAAATTCTTCCTAAGCTGTAATGTCTAATTAATAATTATAATGTTAGTTTAAATAGAGTTTGATGATAAAAAATAAAACAAGAAGTGTCACACAACTAGATCACATACATTTCTTTTGAGGAGTCACATAGACTGTGGTTTAGGGGTAATGATTAGGAAAAACAATTGAATCCCATTAGCCCAGTTAGTTTAAATTCTTCTAATCTTAGTGTTGGGAGATGTGTTCATAGGTTCCAGAGTGCATCATAGCTGAAACAAAACTTTGAAAGTAACTTAAGGTTAAACTAGATGTTTTGTCAAATAGCTGTGAGATTAAAAGAAAAAAAAAAAACCCAGAAGAAAATCTCAAGTTTTAGAAAAACACATAGTTGAGTGAGAAATTCTTTAAGGTAGGGGAACAAGAATGAAGCAGCCCAATTATCGTTAGTTAATGTGCCCTTTTTGCTAGGGTTGGTTGATGACCAAAGGTGATGATTAATTTTACATACCCATTTCTGCCTTCAATTTTCTGATATAAAAACCTACTGATGTGTGGGTATGCAACCTAAAGATTCAAAGTAGAGTTGACTTATTCTTTTTTATACATAAAAGTTTAAATTTGTGATTCCTTTAAGATTCATTAGAAGATTACTTTTCAAGGTAAGTAGTAAAGTGATTGATTTTTTTCTTTATAACCCACAGAACACAACCTGCCAGTAAAAAAAAAAAAAAAAAAAAAAAAAAAAAAAAAAAAAAAAAAAAAAAAAAAAAAAAAAAAAAAAAAAAAAAAAAAAAAAAAAAAAAAAAAAAATGGCTTGCTTGCTTAAACTGTTAATCTATAAGAAGTTGCTTTGTTATGAATGTGTTCTTATAGAGTAACACATTATTTGTTAATCTATAAGAACACATTCATAACAAAGTGTGTTCTTTGGAGAATTTTTCCACCTGTAATACATAAAATGTTTAATAATGAAGGGAAATGGAAAACATGTTTTTTTTAACTTGTATTAATTGTAATCATTCACTTGAAAACAAAATATAACCACATTGTAATTTTTATATTGTCTGAAAGGTTTTGTTGGGAAATATAAACCATAAGGGAAAGAATAGAGTTAAAATAAGTTAGAAGGAAAACATCAAGAACAGAATTATAAAGAAAACATCAAGAATGAGAGAAGAAATCACCAGTAAAAGAAAAATAAAGAAAAGGTTTGAAGGAAGCCATCAAGAGAGCATGTGAATATCTTTCCTTAGCTCCATCAGATAAAAGGTCATAGTGTGATGACTATGAGTTCCCTTCAAACCCTGTGCCTCCGGAGGCTGGTCCCCCAGGCAGTAATGCTGGAGAGATATAGGGATCCCAGAACATGTGGGAAGAGGCAAGGAGGAAATATGGCCAGAGAAAACATTGATTTTGAATTTCTACCCACATAACTGTAGGGACATTGTCATATAAAGACACAGAGTTCTGGGATCAGTTTTTATAGCCCCCAGAGAAAACTCTAATATGCACCATACCTTTGGAGTGGACTCACTGGTCACATGAAACTGCCATGTTATTGCTGAGTAGATTTGGCATCATTTAAGGTAATTAAATCCTGAAAGAGACCTTAATCCAGAGTCACAGACAGGCCTGCATTTCACATCATCTTCTGAGCAACATTACCTGTGGCCAGAGACCCAGCCTTCATTGCTGTGGCCCCTCCCTGCTGCTTGGCTGTGAACTTAACGGTGGCTCTGCCTCTAATTGTCTATCCATTACACAGACTCATTTTCCATATCCGCCTGGCCATGGACTGTGATGGTGTCTGACTGCTGGAGCAAATGGCCTGATTGCTTCATAGCCTATTATTGCAGATACAGTTACACCACAGAGCCCATGGCTGCATTACTAAGAGCAGACTGCAATTTGTAGTGGGACTGGGCTTCTCCCAGACATGGACTCATCTAAAATTGAAGACTCATTCATAAATATTTTTCTTTGCAGGCATGAGGAAGGTCAAGTTTAATAGTATATTGAAAGACAGTTCTATTCAGAAGGCATGAGAGTGAGGATGCTGTCTCAGAGCTTACTAATCTAAGTGCTCATTGCTCAAGAAGTCTCTGAGGCTCAGAAAGGTAACACTACTTGTCCAAGGTCACAGAGCCTGTTAGCCAGCTCTTTTTGTTCTCTGGTGGCCTTCATTACTTTCTGTGCTGAGCAGAGGAAGAAGCTATGTTCTCAACAGCCTATGGACCAGTGCCATCTTGACTTCTGCTTGTCTCCACTAATGATAGGAATTATTCTTACTTTTGAAATAGTGCAGTCATCCCCTGGTATGCACCACAGGTCCATCTATAAAGCAGCATCATAGAGTCTGCGTAGAACCTGCACACACCCTGCTACAGATTTTCAGGCATCTCTGAGTGGCTTGTGACAACCACACAGTCTAAGTGCTGTGTGAGTGGCTGCCAGACTATATCTCTTGGGGAATAAGGACAAGGGAATATATTTGTGTATGTCAGATCACAGGTATTTTTTTCCCCTCTGAATGCATATTGCAGTTAGTTGACTCTGCAGATGAGGAAACCCGTGGATATGGGGACTGACTGTGAAAATCTCTTCTTTCTATTTTATAATAATATCTTAGGGAAATAAAAAAATTAAGAAAAGAGAACACTCACAATTCTTTCACCAAGACAAGGCTTCAAATTAGCATATTTTATTCCCTTATAATTATTTTATGAATTCACATCTATTTTTCATTTCTTACTTTGAACAAAATTGAAATCATGGCTTATACACCTTAATATGCTGGAATTTCCCATTTCTTATAGTTTGGTTATTTTCTAGCAGCATTAAATATCATACCATATCTTCAAAACTCTGATTGTATAATATTAAATTTGTGGTATGACTCATGCAAACATATTTAGAATCACTTCTTATTTTTTAATAATATAATTACATCATTTTCCTTTATCTGTTCTTCCCTCTAGATATTCCTATATTTTTCTCCTTGCTCTCTTTCAAGTTCATGGCCTCTCTCATCTCTGATTATTTTTATGTAACAAATGCTTACAAGTAGAAATTGAGGTCAAAGAGTAGGGCTATTTTTAAGAGCTATAAAACAGCATATATTGCTAAGGTACATGGTTTCTCATCAGAATAAAAGCTGAATGTTGAACTTAGAATTCAGAAAAACAAATTTAAATTTCAAGTTCACATTTTACAAGCTCCATGACCACAGGCAAATTCTTTCTTTTCCTTGACTTACTTAGTATGAATATATACTTGACCATATATATATATATATTTCAGAAAAACATATATAAATATAAACATATATACGTATATGTGTGTTTCAGCAAAGCATTGTATACATAGTGTTTTCTACTGTCTGTATTCTTAGGCACTCACTGAAGCAGAAGTGCTAAAGCAATTCCCTTGATGATCATATAAACTGCTGGGCTCAATTACAATTTATTGTTTCTTATTTTTAAGGTTTTCTACCAGGGAGAACCCAAGACCCAGACTTGTCTAAGAAAAAAACCAGGATTTTTTTTTCAACCATAAAGCTATTGGTGTTTGGAGAGAGCTAAACCTATCTTCTAGGAAGTAGGTGAACTCAGTGCAATTCCCAGAAACACTGGCTATTCCATGCCGAGTACAGAGTCACAGCAGCTCAAAGGTCAGGGTCAGGTTCTGATGATGACATCCTCTTCCAGTGAAGAGTATCTGGGGAGTTTCTATTGCCACACTTCAAGTTCACCTACTGCAATAACCAACCACAGAGAAGTTAGACAAGGCGTTCAGCTCTCAGAGGGGTGGGAGAAGGCCATGGTGGTTGAATAGGGGTCAAGATAATAAGGCTCTGACTTTATGTCCTTGAGTTCTCATTTGCTCAAAGGAGACAAAAGTGCCTGAGTCAGAGAAACTATGGGAAGCACAGGTCTCAGGGCAGCTGGACAGAACTGTGAATGTAAACCCAAGTATGCCCAGCTAGTTTGGAAAAGCTACTAGACCTTTGCTTCCCGAGTCTGTTTCCTGCTCAGCTACAGGGCATTAGTGCAGCTGCTTAGCAAGGATTGTCAGATTAAAAACAATAAAAGGGGCTAATAAACAGAAATGAGTATTGCCATTACCTACGAGGCATTGGAGAACCCACCAGATTACTCCAACCTTTATCATCTTCACACTAAAACCAAATAATCATAAAAATACTTCCGGTACAATATTGTTACAAAGGAGCTGAGTCACCTATGCAGCATTGTAAAATACTGAGGATGAGGAAATCAGGGAGCATCCCGGAGCTGAAGGTACTAAAAAGCTGCATTTTCGTTAGGGCCTGGAGTCTGGGGCTCCCTCCTGGCCATCTCACATTCACCTGTCTGCTTATTTACTGGTTAAGATTCACCCTCCACTTTTTCCCTCCTGAGCATCAAGATAACTCAAGTATTTAGTGTAACAAGGTCACACACATCCCAGAGACAATTGTGGCCAGTGCTTGTTTCCCAGCTAGGGCTGTGGCTCCTGTGGTCTGGTTCTGAGGGGGGAGGTCTCACCACTGCAGGTGACATGCATGGAAAGACTGAGGGACTGTCCCCAGGAAATCTGAACTAAACTTCCAACTCCAACATGACCTCTTTTGGCATCTTTCTGGCTACAGCTCCCTTTGGGAAGGAAGTCCTGTTTAGACTGAGGGTGCTGTGACCCATCCACATGATGCACTCTGCCTTCTAAAATCTGACTCTGTCCATGGTCAGGTATTCCTGAGACCATGGCATGTACAGGCAACTAATGCTTATGAAGCCAGATACTATGAATGATGTGACTTTGGAATGTTGACATTAAATGTGACAGTGGGGGGTGAGGTAGAATTATTGACTGAAAGAAGGCAAGCATTCTTTTGAGTTTGTGACATATGTGTGCACAAATGTGTGTGAGGATGTGGGTGTGTGGGTGTCAGTGTCCATGTGTGGGTGCACATGTGTGTTGAAGTTAGAAATCAATCTGAGTTATTTTCCTTAGATACTCTTTGCCTTACTTTGTCTTTCAACGAACCTGGAGCCCATTGATTCAGCAAGATTGGCCAATCAGCAAGCTTCAGGGAACTGCTGCCCTCCATACCCACTGCAAAACACCACTACAGTAACTTCTTGTGCATTTTTATGCATTGAATCCATACTCCTGCCAAGCTCAAATGTCCTCATCTCCTTTGTAGAAAAAATATAAAGCCTGCAAACACCGAGACTTCTCATCATGTGACCACTATTCAAATGGCAACAAGGTATGTTTTTATTGAATTATTATTAATTTTGACAAATGCAACTGGACATGCAACTGTCATTTTGAGAGTTTTTCTTTAATGACTCCACTGTTTATAGAAGTAAGTGCTGGCCTGGTCACTCCTCAGAGTCATTTGGCCATTTTCATGTGAACTTGCTAGCTGGGTACTAATTGCTGGTGGACAGAATTTACCTGGGTCAAATCAAGAGGAGGTAAAGGATGGCCGTGAAACCTGATGAGTAATTAGAATGAAAGAGCTTAGCATCCCAGTGAGAAGGGAAAACAAGATGTGGGCTGCTCTTAGATTTTGGTGTTGGGGGGGGTAGCTTCACAGATAAAAGTGATGTTCCTACAGTAGGAAAGATGAAGGATAATATCTGTGCGGGTGCTGCCCAGGTGCTACCTATTCTTAGGAGCTGATTACGTTTCTCTGTGATCCAGGGAACAAATGGAATTCATACTAGTGTATATTTTATCTGCAATTGTCAAACTTCTTATCAGAAAAGTTATGTTCTTAGGCATTGCCAAAGATGAAGCATGAGTGATAAGATCATTAGTTCATGCATTTAAAAAATAAAACAAAGTAGAAATGAGAGTATATAATGTGTATCAGCTAGCTAGTGCTGTATAACAAATCATATCAAAACATAACAGTTTAAAGCATCAAAAAAATCAAGCATTATTGATTTCTCAAGAATGTATGGGACAATTATATACTTCTACTAAACAGGACAAAACATGGATTATGTTGGCTCAATGTTTTTATAAATCTGTGTCTAGTAGACAGATTGGTTGAGAGATAGCCCAGACTACAGTTGGATAACCTGGCTCTGCTTAATATTTCTTCTATTCTTTGGAAGCCTGTTCTTAAAGCAGATGTGGGATTTCAAGAGAGGGAAGAACACACAAAGCCTTTCAAATGTTGTTAGGTGAGTTACATGATCATGTCATAAGGCACAACTGGAACAGTTTTTCAGGAAAAGCCTGCTTGCTTTCATTCTCTAGACATCTGCATTATAGAGTCTAACTAAACCATGGATTTAGTTAGAGTCATACTAACCCCAGCATGGCCTTCAGTGATGTACATTTGTGAATGACTTTTGAATCTTGAGAGTTAGATTTATCAATAGAGAAAAATATAGTTTTATCAATGGAGAAGAACAACAACATAAAATAACTGAAGGCTAACATCAGATCCTGGAGCAATGCTTCCCTTTGCTAACTGTTACAAGAACTCCATATTTCTCAGGTGGAGCCAGAAGAAGTGATTTCATGTCTGCACACTGAGTGGCTAAGTGTGAATCAGCAAAAGTTGTTGAATATTAGAAAAAAATCAAAACTCAAGGAAGAATTAATAGAAACGAGGAAGCTAATAACCCAAGAGAGACCCTCATTATTTCAAAATTATCTGGAAGTTACCAGAATGTTCTATGTCTTCAACTTAATAGGTACCATTGATATAAGGTTGTTTTGAGTCTAGAGATTGAAAGAGGTAATGAGCTTTGAGAGGAAGAAAGAACTAAAGGAAGTAATGAAGACATAAGGAGCTAAGCTAAAAGAAGAAAGAACTAAATACTGAACATTATGGGTTGAGGCATAAAATTACTTTGATGGCAAAATGAGCCCTGGGTTAGTTACTTTTATGTTGCTGTAATAAACACCATGAACAAAAGCAATCTGTGAAAGAAAGAGTTTATTTTGGCTTAAGTTTCAAGAGAGATTAAGTATCTTCATGTCTGGGAGTCATGGAAGCAAAGTGGTAGACAGAGCAGGAGGAGCAGGAAGCTGCGAGATCACTTCATTAATTGCAAACAAAAACAGGTAACTAACAGTGGGCCAAGGCTATAAACTCCCTAATTCTGCCCCCAGTGGCCTTCCTCCAGAAAGGCCATGCTTCCTAAACTTTCTCCAAAGAGCATCGTCAACTGGGGACCAAGTGTTTAAAATGCCCAAGCCTATGGGGGACATTCTCATTCAAACCACCACATTGTACTTCCTAGCTTTCATAGCCTTGTAGCCATATCAAGATGCAAAATGCATTTAGTTCAACTTCAAAAGTCTCCATAGTCTTTTATAGTTTCCACACAATTTAAAAGTTAACATCCCAAAGTACCTTTGAGAATCAAAGCACGTTCTTTTTAACATTACATTTATTTTATTTATAATAAACATGACATTACGTGCTTTGTGTCTACATGACACACATGACATCACATGCTGTGGTGTGCATATGGAGACTAGAGGACAACCTGAGAGAGGCAGCTTTCTCCTTCTGCTATGTGGGTTGCAGAGACCAAACTCTGGTCATCTGGCTTGAGACAATTTTTAACTTTCAATTAAAGGATAGTGCTGACTTTTAGAGCAGGAGTTTGGGACAGGCCCTTCCTTCTCTTGGACCATCAGGCTAAGTCATTAGCTACAAAGTTTATTCTGCTGTGATTATGATTGTTGAAACTCAACCTTTTTGTTCAAGAAGTCCTTTCAGTTGGCTTGGTTTTTGTTCAGTATTTATTATGAATTGCAGCCTCTCTAAATTATACCTTTAAACTCTTTGAATATTTTCCCAAAATTTATTTCCCAATATCATTTTAGTGAAAATGACACATCCCAAGTTCAACTTTCTCTTAGTTGGACTCTGAATTCGTTCATGGTTGTTTCAATACTATAAGATAGGTGGGCCACAATGGGTAAACTCAGAGTGATCAGAGCTAATGGACTTAGGTGATCAAATTAACTATAGCTTGCTCTTGCAAAATTTCACAAAATGCATAATATTGGGGGTATCCTGGGGAAGCTGTTCACCAAACAAGGGAAGAGCTCAAGTTTTTGTTTTTGTTTTTATTTTTTTTAACAGTAAATCCACTGCTGCTTCACAGCCACATGACTCCAACCTGGGCCCACTATTGGCTCCTCCACACCGGGTTTATCATCATGTTAGTGCTCTTGAATTTAGCAATGAGCTTATATTCACTCTTTTTTATGGAATTTCCCAAATTCCATGGAAAAAATTGCTTTTAACTTAACAACATTTTATATTCAATTAAAATATTAGGCAGTATTCCCTTGTTTTTCCTTCCAGAGAATGAGCTTCCTTGATAAATTAGTGGCATGTCCACCACGAGGTAATGTCTTAACAGTACCCTTTGTAAAATATTTTTAGTATACAATGTCATAGAATATATATTCAAGTTATAGACGGGAGAAATGGAGACATAATGGTGGAATACTGGACCAAAGCAAGATGGAAACCCAGCAAGGCAAATTCCAAATTCTGTAGCTCTGTATACAGGTATTAAAGGGATTAGACAGTTTTTCCTTTCCAGCTTGATTAGCTGCAACATACATCTCTCTCTTGGGTGGGTTCCACTTTCTGTCTACAGCTCTTCTTGGTAGGGATCTCACAACTGTGATGTCTCCAACATCTTGAGATGTCCACTGCAATGCCAGCATCATGCAGTGCCTCCTCAGGCTCTTCTGCTCTCTCAGAGCCTTCATGAAGGTGTTCCCTTGACACATGATGTCTGGCTACAGCAGCTCTCTAAAACTCCAGAGGGTTAATCCATAATCCCTTCACTCTTGCATTCTCCACTGCCAAGTTTGGTTGTTAGAGATGGACCCTAGCTGCCTGGAATCACATGTTCTGTAGATTTTGCAGAGCAGAAATCACCCAGGTTCTCTTCTATTAACTGGACGCTTTTCTTAGCCTCCAGGTACTTTTGGTATTTTAATCATCCGAAGACCTCCCCTTAATAGTTTTAATCTCCTTAACAATTACAGCGTCTTTCGGCAAAGTTACCTAAAGCTTTTTTTTTTAACTCTCCAAACTGTATACTTTGTATTTTTTTCTGCCCCAGTTGTTTCACTGTAGACCTGTATGTGTATTGTCAATAATAATCACTCTCTGTACACAATATTGTGAAGTCTTTGAATTTCCTTCACTAGGGTCTGCAGAGATAGATTTTAGTGGGATTATGTTTTGTTACATTGTAAATAATTGTCCTGCCTACTGGTTTAATAAAACACTGATTGGCAGAAGGCAGACAGGAAGTGTGGGCAAGGCTATAAGACTAAGAAAACTCTGGGAACAGGAAGAACAGAAAAGAGACACCAGTAGACAGAGACACCAGGAGAGATGCTAGCATACCCAGAGCAAAGGAGACCCAGATGCTGCTTTGAGTAAAGGTACTAAACCACTTGGTTAATCATGGGTTAGCTTAAGAGTTAAGAGTTAGCAAGTAATATGCCTGAGCCATAGGTCAATCAGCATGAAATTAAAATAAGCCTTTGTGTGATTGTTCAGAGCAAAGCGGCAGCAGGGCTGTGAGTAGGCCTGAACCTCTGGGTTAGGTCCAAACGTCCAGGCCAGAAACTTTTTATTACAATAGATGGTTTAGTGGTTAAGAGCAGTTGTTACTCTTGCAGAGAACCTGAGTTTGAGTTTCAGTACCCACATGATGGTTCACAACCATCTGTAATTCTAGTTCTAGAGTATCCACTGCCCTCTTCTGACCTCGACAAGCATCAAGCATTTATATTTTACACATACACACTTGCAGGCAAACACATATAAAATCAAACAAATGAATATAATTTAAAAAATTTTAAAAATAATTTTTATAAAAGAAAAATTGAATTTTAATTTAGCCCCAGAAAAGTTCTTAGGACACAGGCAGAAGGCATCCACATTCTCATGAATGACCTCTAACCCATTTGGTTTGAAATTTTCCTCTGAACACTGATGAGCTGGGTCTCTTCAGTATAGTTTCTTCTCAGCAATATTGTCTTCTAGGATCTTACTATAGTGTCCCAACTGAGCTCTGTTACAGCCTTCAATTTCTTTTTTTAGCTCAAAGTTCTAAGGTCTTTCACATTCCTCTAAAAAGCAACATGATCAGTTTCTTCACAACAACAACCCATTCTCTGGGATGAACTTCTGTATTAGCTACTTTTCTTTTGTTGGCATAAAACATCTTGACCCCAGCCTCTTAGGGAAGAAAATTGGACTTAAGTATCCAGAAGAATCCATTATGTTGCAGTGGTGTGACAGCCATGGCATCAGAAATCTGGGAGGAAACATCTTCAACTAAAAACACAAAGCCGAGAAAGCAAAATAAATGTAGGGTAAGTCTATAAGGTCTAAAATCTCTCTGCCCTTGACTTAGTCTCTCCAGCAATGCTGTCCCTTCTATACATTCCCAAACAGTGTCACCAACCAGAGAGCAAGGGTTCAAATGTCCAAGCCCCTAGAAGATATTCCTCATTAAACCACCATTGGCACCAAATCCATTAAGAAACATTATATTACATTCAAAGGAAAAACTTTTGAGTGACTGTATTGCTGAATTAGCCCTATAGAAGGAGGAAATAGGCTGATTACTAGAATGACTGTAGAGATCAATGTCTGTATTGTTCAGTATCAGCATGAATGTTGATGGAGATACCAATAGGTAACCATGAAATCTTCTCTCCCCAGAAGGTTTTCAGAATGAAGTAACATCTCCAGAGACTGGACCAAGATTAGATTAATGGGATAGTCATGAATTTGTTTCAGATTCTCTATAATTGAATACTAACATGTGCTATGGTTTGCTGGGGTTTCTAGATCATTGTAGTTAAACTTTGGTAATCATTTCTATTTTTAAACTTTTGTTTCTTTAAAAGGTATTATTTTAATACCAGTGTGCATTTCATTTTCTCAAGACCATTATTCTTTTGTGAGGGTGGGAATAAAATGGTCAACAGCTATAAATCTAAGAAATTTGCACATGAGTTTCTCTGAAACTAATAGAATGTAGTGTTGGACCTGGAACTTGCACTGTAGACCAGACTGGATTTGAACTCACAGAGATCTGCCTGCCTCTGGTCCTGAGTGCTGGGATAAAAGGTGTGTGCTACTACTTCTCAGACTAACTGCTTTTCTGAATGATTATTTTTTACTCATCAGCAACTTGCCCATAAATCCTTTGGTAACTCTACCAGTGCTTATGGCATGAGGTAAGCCCAACAGGCAAAATCTGGTATGTTTAGAAATGACGTCTCTTTCCTGACTTATACCATGTTAGAGATCATGCTTGCTAGAATAAAAGCGAACATGTGCGTCAGCCAAAATGCTGGAAAAGGGTGATGTTCTCCATAAGAGATGTAGAGAAAATAAGTATTAAATGGGAAATAACAGCCAAATGAAAGGCAGTGTGAGGCTGAGGATGAATCCAGTTCATACAGGCAAAGTCTATCACCCACCAAGCTATGTAAACAAAGAAGTTTATTGAGAAGCAGTCTGTAAACATGCAGTCTGACCTTCCACATTAAGAAGGCAAAGTCTTGGTGACCCATGAGCATGGCCTGTGATTGCATTGCTTGGGTGTCTGAAGAGAGTGATTCACCAGGCTGCTACAGCTGTTCATGGTTGACCTGTCATCTAAATACTCATCACTCAGAGTGGTCACATTTTCTCTAGTCTCCACCAAGAAAAGCACTAACTTTTCTGTTTGATTATAAGAGAGGTTAAAATAAGGAAACAAATTTTCTTCCTTTCTTAAGTTCTCATTGCGTCTTTGTATTCTTTGAGGTTATTTACAAGGCTTAGCTAAATCAAAGAATACTTGTACATGATATCATCTTTTTCAAAGTGTATGCAGTGGAAGGACAGTGGGCTAAATATTTAAGAGATCTTTGTTGTAGTTAGCTTCCTAGTTGTTATGACTGAATGTCTGACACATTTAAGGGAGAAATTTAAGGGAGAAAAATTATTATTGTGGTTCCTGGTTTAAAGGCGTTCAGTCCACAGTTACTTAGCTCCAAACACTTGAGAAAAACATCATAGGGATGGGAGCCTAGAGTGACAACTGCTCTTCACTTCATTTCAAAATATTTTATGTTTAAAATATTATACACGTATACTACATTTACATCATTTCCCATTTCAGTTCTTTCCATATCCCCTTTCAAATCAATGGCCCCTGGTTTTAATAATAAATTAAAATTTATTTCTTCTGTCTAATTAATATCTTGTGACCAACATTGCCCCAGTTCAAAAACTACCATTTTCTACAATGGTAAAAATAAGATTTTTCTAGTTGGTGCTCAGAAGGTCAAAAGTTCCTGGTGGCAATGGATTTACCAGGATCAAGGCCTCCCAGGCTCCGATCACAGTCTTCTGCCATAACTCAGCTTCTCATAGGACTGAGTCCAGTTGCTCATCTGGTGTTTTTAGGTGACCTTGCTTATAGTTGAACTTAGAGATAACTTGCCAGTGACCAAGTTCCTTCTGATTATTCCTCACTTCTAGGGCTATTATCCACTCACCCCACAAAAGACAGTAAGGTAAGGTATTAGTTAGGATTTCTGATGCTGTGAAGAGACACCATGACAATGACCCTTATAAAGGAAAACATTTAATTGTGGTGGCTCATTTAGAATTCATAGGTTTAGTCCATTATCAACATGGTGGGAAGTATGGCAGCATGCATGAAGACATGGTCCTGGAGAAGGAGCTGACAGTTCTACATCCTGTCAATTACATCTAAACTGCCACAGGTAGTGTCTCTATCCTTGAACAACAGATTTGAAGAGCATGCACCCAGCTCAGGATTCCAGGCTTCGTAAGAGGATGGGGATTCTGTGTATCCAGTTGCTGATCTTAGCATATAAATTTCCTTTCCTAAAGCCATTCCTTCTACTCTTCCCCCATTTCCTGTCTTTACTTAATTATCCATTAGGTATCAAGGTCAAGATGTTGTACAAATACGTTTTCTTCAGTTTTAATGGTCCCTAAAAACCCGTCAAATATGTTAACACTTGGCCTGGAGGACACTGAGCCTATTGAAAGGAAATGGGGTTCTTTGGGGAGATGTCTGATAGGGAGTCAGAAACCCTGGTCTCTTGCATTCAGACCATGAAGTGCGTAGTTTTGTCTCACTATGTCTTCATCCATGATTTAGTGGCTCACCACTAGCACAAAGCAACAGGGTCAACTGATTGGGAACTGGGACCCCCAAAACTGTGAGCCAAATAAATATATTCTGCTTAAGAGCTCTTTATCTGGGCCTATGGGAGTGATGGTCCAAGTTCCTGTGACCCTCATGGTGGTAGAGAAGTGATTCTCACAAAGTATCCTCTGGCATTCATTCATATATGTGCCATGGCATGTGTGTATGTGCATAGTTATGTGTGCGTGCATATGCATCTATGTTCACAATGTGTGTATGTGCACAGTTATGTGTGTGTGCATATGCATCTGTGTTCACACACACAATCTAAAAATGTATAAAATATTTTTAAAGTCTTTAGTCATATCTGGCATTTTGTTTTAATAATAGAAGACTGACAAACGCAAAAGTCAAAGTAACAATTATAAGCTACCTGTATGAACTTGGAATGAAAAATCATTTAAATTAACTCCCAATAGTCTAAGCTCAACAACTAAGACAAGTTTTACTGAAAGTAATTAGCAGATAACCAGAGCAAACAACTAAATTCAGACTTTAAAATAGGAAACATTTCCAGCTCTAATTGTCAACCTATGTAAATATGGGTTTGGCACTTAGAAGCATGGTACTAGCCTCCAGTTTAGTTCCTAGCATCAGGTAAGGGCTCTGCAATTCCTAGGTGGGTTACTTGCTTTGCATGGGGCTTGTTTCCCTCTATGGATTATTGCCAGAATTGTTTTTCACTTGCACATTTTCATCCTCTCGAATTATTTCATGAGTGTGTGTTTAATTTCCTTAGTGTATAAGAATCCAAAGCTGAGATCCATGTCTTATGTATTTTGTATTCCTCCAGAGTAGACATTTAATAACTTGTTGTTTACTTTCTAACTATATTTCTGTGGTTAGAATAAAAAACCTTTTATTTTTATACCTCCAAACTAAAAAATAAATCCAGAGTTGTATGAAAAAATAAATAAGGTTAAAATGATTTTTCTTTCTGCCCATTGATTCTTCAAGCTAATTTTGATAGATGTGTGAGTCCAGGTGTTGTTTTTTTCTGTGCTTCATTATGATTGGAGGACTACCAGAGTCTGAACTTTTTGGTGGTTGTCTTTTTGCTGTGTGTCTTATGAGCCTGTTCTATGTCCTCATTCTGAACTTAAAAAAGCAGGGGCAGCAGTATGTTGAAGACAGGGATTACTGAAAACTGGAAGCCATTAGGGTGAACTTCCTTAAGCACAGTAGGAAGGACTGCTTCTGCCTCTTGACCATGTTCATGAGCCTTTCAAAGTCTTCTGGAATGTCCCTTAGTTTACTTTGAGATTCCATTTTACACCTGTCAGAATATCTAAGATCTATAACACGATGACAACTCAGGCTGATGAGAATGTAGAGCAAGGAGAATACTTTTCATTGTTGGTGGGAGTGCAGACTTGTACAGCCACTATGGAAATCAACACAGTAGTTCTTTAGAAATTGGGAATTGATCTATGTCAAGACTAAGTTATACCAGAATGACACTCCACCCTACTCAAAGGACTCAATCAACAATGTTTATTGTGGATTTATTCATAATAATTGAAAACTGGAAACAACCCAGATGTCCCTCAATAAAAGAACAGATAAAGAAAATGTGGTATATTTGCACAGTGAAGTATTACTCAGCTGTTAAAAAAATGACATCAGGAAATTTGCAGGCAAGTGAATGGAACTAGAAAATATTAGCCAGAGTGAGATAATCCAGACTCAAAAATACAAACATGGTATGTATTCACTTAAAAGGAAACATTAGCCATTAAGTAAGTGATGATAAAGCTACAACCCAGAGTGCTCACTTTAGGAAGAAGGGCATGGGGAAATGCACGAATCTTCCTGGGAGGGGGAACAGAGTAGATTTTAGGAGAAGCCTGGGGATGAAAATGGATGAGAGTTGGAGGGAATCAAGTTGGGGGAAGGTGAAGAGAATTTTGGGAGAGAAGCTAGAATGGGGGGGCACTTAGCAAATGGTTTGTAAACCTAGAGCAGTTGAAATCTCTGGAATCTATGAAGATGATTGTGGTGATATGTTATATATTTAATAAAACCTGAAATATTTGAGAGATTAAGACATAGTCAAAATTTAGGCAGACAGCTCAGGAATTTCTTGATCCTTGAGTACAAGGACACACAGCTGAGATTCAATGGCCCACACCTTTAATCCCAGCACAGGGAAATCCAGGAGTGGTGACCTACACCTGTAATCCAATAACTTCAGAGACAGAACTTCCTCTGTTTCTGTAAGTTCAAAGGTAGCTATGAAATAGAGTAGCTCACACCTTTAATCCTAACCTGGATGGGATATAGCTGGCAAGAAGGGTATTTAAGGTCACATAGGAAACCAGCAGAGGCAGAAGCGACTAGGCGTGAAGCTGAGGAAGCTGGAAGACAGCTGGGTGAGAATTGACTGTGGTGTTTCCTCTCTCTAATATTTCAGCCTTCCCCTGATATTTGGCTCTGAGTCTCTTTTCATACAATCCGAATTTGTGATACAGATGATCTTAATGAAGACTCCTAGTAATACAGATACAAAATATCAACTTCCCATCTCTTTTAGCCAGGCAGAAAAAGCCTTTGGCAAAAGCCAACATCTCTTTATGATGAAAGTTCTTGAGAGACTAGTGATCCAAGAAACATGCCTCAACATAATAAAGGAAGTTTACAGCGAGCCCACAGTTACTGTAATTTTAAATAAAGAGAAACATTTCCACTAAAATCAGGAACAAGACAAGGTTGTCCTCTCTCCGTATCTATTCACTATAGTACTTGAAGTTTTAGTTAGAGAATGAGAGACCTGAAAGAGATCAAGGAGATGCAAACTGGAAAGGAACAAGTCAAAGTATTGTTATTTGCAGCTGATATGATAGGATATGTGAGTGACCCTAAAAATCCCACTAGGACACCACTAAGGCAATGCTGGCACAAGACTTGTGGGAGGAGCCAACCAATGTCTAGTTTGACCTAAGGCCCATTTTTTTTCTTTCTTTATTTTTTATGAATAAAGTCATATTTTTATACTTTTTAAAGTCCATGTATCCTCTTGTTCAGACTCCCTTCCCCCTCCTGCCTCTCCCAGTCACTCATTCTTCTCCCCATTACTTTATCTCCTCCCCAGCAAGGGCAGGAGGTCCCAAGGTCCCACTCCAGGCAGATCCGCTTTCCTCACCCCAACATCAAGACTGGGTCAGGTGCTCCTCTGGAGGGAATGGGCTCCAAGGTGCCGGTTCAAGGTGCTTCAGATCCCAAGCTGTACAGTGGTTGTGATTTGCAGCTTGGACATGCTTAGCTTTTTGTTTTTAAGTCCACTAATGAGTGAGTATATCCCTTGCTTATCTTTCTGGGTTTGTGATACCTCATTCAGGAGAATATTCTCCAAATCCATCCATGTGATAAGGCCCATTTTGTGAGAAGAAAATGACACCTGACAGTGCTTGGATAGCCCAGAGACCCAGAGTTAAACCAAATACTACTGCTCTAAAAGAATCAATAAAATGATTTCTAATGATATTCATAGATCAGTACTTTATCTACTCATCATCAGAAAGGCTTCCTCGGCAGCAGAGAGGAAAAGATGCAGAGACCCACAGCCAGACATTGTACAGAAAGATTCTAAATTGGAGGTCTCCATCAGATTTTTCTCCTTGGAGTTCAGCGAATCCCCTAGAAGAGAAGGCAGAAAGACTGTAAAAACCAGAGGGGATGGGGAGCCCCAGGAAAACAAGGCTTCCTCAATAAAGTAAGCAAGGTGCATAGGATCTCCCAGAGACTGAAGCAGCAAGCACAGGACCAACACAGGTCTGCACTAGGCCCTCTGGGTATTTATCACAGTTTTTAGTTTAGTATTTTTATGGGACTCCTGACTGTGAGAATGAGTGGGTCTCTGACTTTTGTGCCTGCTCTTGGGATTCTTTTCCTCCAGTTGGATTGCCATGTCCAACTTTGATTATGATCCTTTTTGCTTTATTTTATTTTTTTCATGTTTCATTGTTATCTCTTTGAAATTGTTCTTTTCTAAAGAGAGACAGAAAAGGAAGAGGGATGGGGAGAGCTGGGAGTAATTGAGGGAGAGGAAAGTATAATAACAACATATTATATGAAAAAAATCTATTTTCAAGTAAAGAAAAATGAGTTATAACTACAATAAAACAATCAAGGTACACACACACACACACACACAAACACACTGTAGAGCAAACCCAGAATATAGCTCTAAATTTGAGGCCCTGGGGAATTATATCCAACGTGGCTAAGAGGAATAGATCAAAAACTTGGTAGAAAGATGAACAGATTCTAGAGTTTCATGGTCAAAGCTCATATCCTGTCCTGAAGCAGCTAACCTTTTATATCCTGTGATCCTTGCAGGGTAGATGCTGTGGCTGACAAACTCATAACCCTTTGGATCCTTTCCTTGTCTGGCAATAACCATAGGCTTTTAGTCTTGCAATGATGTCATCAACCATGCTTTCTCTGAATGTTTGGAAAAGTTCAATGGCTTGGAGCACACCCCTCCAAACTTACCGCAGGCCAGTCTTTGAGGGCAGCTGATACAATGATATCAGCACTTTCTCTCTCTTACCTATTAAAATCTGAGGTGTAATCCCAGTGCCTGGATATCTCTGCCTGCAGGATCTAGCCAAATTGCCCTGTGTGGCATAGGCCCTATTTCTTCCCTTCCTCCCTCCTCCCTTCTCTTTTTTTCCTTCCTTTTATCTCCCCTATATGTTGATGATCATGAGAAGCCTAATGAAATTTTGAAAAATCTCAAAGCTTACCTGTGGAATCTCACACATCTGAGTTGTCATTGAATTCATTACATAATGCGTTATAACTTAATTCACCCATTTCCACCCCCCCCCAAGCACTAACTTAGAGGCATGTGCCACCATGCTTGACTTTACTTCTGTGATCTTTCTTTAGGATACTACCCCAGCCACCTAAAGGTCAAGATTTTTCTACCAAACATGGGGAAACCATTGTTTGATTCCCCAAGAGAGATGCAGCACTGTGAAGGATTTATCCAACATGCAAATGCACACTTATAATTAGAGAATTCCCCCAGTACACACTTTTCAACTTGCAAGCATCTGTCTAGACATAGATATACTATATCCTTGGAGACTCTGCTCTTAGAGTCCCTGTTCCCCCTCTCCCCACACACACACACTCCAGGCTGTGTCATCATGGTTGCTGAAGCTCCATTCCATCTGGAAGTCTGACAAGCGTTTTCTAAGTTGGGTGAGTTTGGGACTTAGTTTAATTTTAACACCCACCATATCAACCCCTGTCTGCTGTTATCATCCCCAAAAGTTGGATTGGAAGCTTCAAGGAGCCAGAATTGCTGCCTTTTCCCACAAGCCTGTGGTTTGAGGAGACATTTAGCACCGAAGCAGGATGGTGTCATAACTGGGGTGGGGGTGTGCATACTAAAATAGGAGTGAGGTTTTTATAGTATTGAAGGGGGCAGCTGAAGTGGAGTTTTCTGCTTCCTTGTGATTCTATAATGGTCCGTGACATCACTTTGGCACGCCATATTCGGTAAATCCGTTCTTAGGAGTCTAGTTGAAAGGGTGCCATTTTGTTCTTATTCTAAAGTGTTATGAAAATTGGTGCTCAAGTCTACTCATTTCTGCTCTCACTTACATGTGAAAAAAGGATGGATCATTGTCCCCTTTCCAAAGTTAGAAAATTTGAAGTGGAATCAAGAAGCTATCATAACTAAAACTCACCCTATGAGTCCAGGCAGAGAAAATCTGTGTTATGACAAGCCATGAAACAGACAGAGCAGAAACCTGGATTTGCCTGTAATAGAGAACCCCAGGGAATCAACTGGGAGACATAAAGAAAGATGGTATGAGGCAACTGTTAGCATTTAAGCATTACCTGACTGGTCCCTTGGGAACCTTGCCAGTAAGCAGGCAGTACTTTGACCAGCTTAGAGTCCTGACAAAGTCATCCTATATAGCTCCTTTGTGTAGCTCAAGTGTGTATGTGTTAAGCCCTCTCACTCCGTCCCCCCTTCCTCTCTCTTTCCACAAGGTCCCACCTGCATCTCCTCTCTTTCCCCTTTCTTCTCTTATTTCCAGAGGCACACCCTGCAGCCCCTTTTCCTTCCCCTTAATACAATCCTCTATGTGAGAGCTACCTGCATGATGTGAGTGACTTTTTGCTGTATCCCTTAGCCCAATCTGCCAAGGCCACTGCCTACCATTTTTAATTATAACAGCAATGTGTGAAAAACACCGTGAAAATTTGTTGTGTACCTATTCTATGGTTGGTAAGGCAAATTTATAATGCTATCTTTCTTATTCAGAAATGCTATTGCTTATTAAAAAATGATAATTTTGACACATTGGTTCAGGGATTTTAGTAGTGATGTGAGGAGTCTCACCCAGATGGAAAACATGAGAATCTTTACATAAATTATGACAAACTTAAAAGATGATGTTGAGGATTCCAATGCCTGTGGCCTTCTGCCTCCTCATTGTTATTGCAGAAAAATCACAGAGGGTCATGGTCTTGTGAGAGTTCTTCACTATTATTGTTTATACCTTTGAATTTTTGTTAAAATAACAGCCTTAAAATGTTTATATCTTATTACTTGGGCAATAAATTAGCAAATATAAATGTTCGCAAGAGGAATAACAAATTAAATTGTAGGCATTTTTTCTAGGGCAAATATCATTAAGCAATTATTATAGCAAAAATCACTAACTTCTAAAACCAAGCAGTATGAAGTAAAAGCTCCACTTTCTTCTCCTCCCCCAAACTCTCAATTGTCTAAATTTGTCTTAAGTGATAACCTGCATGTCCAACTGAACATTAGAATGTTATTTGTAACACTCTGAGTGAAGGGGAGAATATACCCACAGGAGATGGCCAAAAAATTATGTGTCCCAGGACTGTGAGATGGCTCAGCAGTTAAGGACACTTACTGTTCTTGTAGAGAACTGAGAAGACTCATATTCAGTTCCTAGCACCAACATGGTGGCTCACAACTATCCACAGTCCCAGTCCCAGGGAAATGTGATGCCGTCTTCTGAATTTCACAATGCACATACATACATGCAGACAAAACACTCATATAGATAAAATGTTTTACAATTACATGTTTCCTGTGCCTCCTACATTGTACAAACAGTGTTATTTGCTTGTTTATTTATTTAATAACCTAAAGGGAAAATTTAAATAAAAACAAAGCTTTTTTGTAGTTGGGAAAATAATACAGGGCCAACTTCAATCTAGGTCAAGGCACTAGCTCACAGGAAGAGAGAGTGGTAAACAGCAGATTCAGAGGGTGAGAAATGCTCCTGGAAGGAGCAGAAAGATGGATGCATGTTTCGCAGTTAATGGAAGTGTGAAAAAAGACTGACTAAAGAACCAAGAACACACACACACATACATACACATACACACTACACACACACACCTACACACACACACACACACACACACACACACACAGAGAGAGAGAGAGAGAGAGAGAGAGAGAGAGAGAGAGAGAGAGAGAGAGGAGGGAGAGATAGATAGATAGATAGATAGATAGATAGATAGATAGATAGATTAATGAAGAACATTCACACTCTTTCTATTTTGGCTCTTCCCCAGACTCTCACCCTGCTGGGTCAAAAGCTAAAGGAGCCAGATGGCTCCCCATGCCTACAGGTGACTTTCCACTCCTCACACACACAAACCTGAGTTAGAGACAAGGGGAAAAGTCTAGAATTTCAATCATGCCCACAATTGATTATTAGATCAATGGCATTCTACAGCACCTCTAAGCTGACTGTAAAATGTGTATCAAGTAAAGATAACTAGAAGGGTAATGTGTTCTGTTTAAATTGACATCTGGGGTCAAAAATGGGGTCAGTTAACCCCATTAACTGAACATTAAGGCACAGAGAATAGTTTGAGTGCCTTGATTATTTAACATTAGAAATCTAGAAAAGCATGAAGAAAGTTAAAAGATATTTTCATCTTGAAATCACAGTTCTTAGTTCAAGGATGAAGGATTCAGGTCATGTGGCCATGACTGACCCGTCCAAGAGTATCAGTGACATTGTACCTGTGTAATATTTGATAAACCTTCTGATAAACCCTAACCCTAACCCAACTTATCATCATATTTCTTACACCCACTGGATAGATATCTTATTATTCACAATAATTCACAACAGATAAAACTTAAAACCACAGTGGTTTAACTAAGAGATTTTTTCCCTCATGGTATTAGCATCTTATTCTGATGGAGTCTGTCTCCAGTATACAGCCAAGACATGTGGCCAGTACCAGGTGAGAACCTAGTCACATGATCTCAGTTTTATCCAAAGAGGGGGTAGGAAGCTCAAGAGTGTTTGGATCCCTGGTGGATGCTTTCTGCTTCTACCATGGTGATTTACCATATGTTCATCAATATTTATTGAACAGCTACTGTAAAAATTGGCTGCTTCTGTTAGAGAAAATCATAAACTTTAGAATCAGGCACATCTGGCCATGATCCCCTATGACTCACAAAGTGCTAATATTTACCAAGTTTCTGAGGCTTGAATTATTGTGAGACTTACTTTTCATACTATAAAATGATAGTAAATATACATACTCATATTCATTGTGCAAGGGTAAACCCTTGTTATGATTTACAATTCAACTTAGACCTGGCTGACTGGGATTCATTCTTTTCATAATAACAATTACTTATGTGTCTTATTCTGAGACTGCTCCTTTCTATTGACATATGCTCATTTTTTTTTTTATCAGATCCAGTTTCAAGGGAAGTAACCCACTCCAGCAATGATGACATTCATCCATTCATAGGGTTAGAGTGCTAACGACTGAATCACCTTTCATTAGAGACCACCTCTGTGTTACATCAGGGATTATGTTTTCAGTGCCTGAACATTGGGAACAGGGTCCCATCTGAACACCACTGCTCCTCTTTTCCTAATGCTACATCTCCATGGATGATTGATTCAAGGATAGCAGCATCATCTACAAGCGCATACCAACTTGGACCTTCATGAAATCTAGACCCATGGATCTCATTGCATAATTTCCAGGCATCTCTGTTAGAATACTTCTCTCTCCAGCAACTGTTATGAGTCATGTGACTTGGAGGTCTTGTAAATCCTAGGACTTTCAGAGCCTTGTAAGTTGTGATTACTTTCTGAGCCTTATGAAGTTCAGTTACTTCTTGAATCTTATGATCCTTCCCACCCCCCGAAGGAAATGTTTCAATTCAGGTGAAATAGCTTCATAAAAACCTGTGTACAAATGTATATTATATGCATGTATACATGCGTGTATGGATATTCATGTCTATGTGTACATGGATATATGGGTATTAATGTGTACATGTAAATGTATGAATGTGTGAATATGTATATGCACATGTACATGGTTGTACATATGTGTTTATATGTTTGCATATGTCTGTGTACAACTATGGATAAGTAAGTGACAGGGGAAGCAATATTAGTTTCTAGGGAATCTGGGTCAAGGATAATAAAATTTATCTTGAGATTTTAAATTGTTTTGTTGTTAGAGTTTTTGTTTGAAAATGTGTCAAAATTCATAAAGTAAAAAAATTTTTATGTTAAATCATGTTATTTTTGTACCTATACAAACAGGCCTAAATACTTATTCACTCAGTGCCTAGTCAATCCTGGCACATACCCTGCTTTGCAATAGCTATATATCATTGACCAAAGTAAACAAATATCTGCCTAAGGAGCTTATATGTTTGCATACGCACCCAAGCTTATGCATGTATGTGGGGAGCAGAAGAAACCTTGAGTATGTGGAGTCCTGAGTAAATGTGTGTTGTTGACATGGGCCAATCACACAAATGACCATAGCCTTACACCCATAGGAAAAAGCCTTACCCCAGGGCAAGGCTCAGAGAAATGACAAAGTCTTCCGGGGTGGGCCAGGTACACATAGTGATAGGGAAGAAAATGTCCACCATAGCTTTCTCCCTTTGATGGCCTTACATAGACTCCTCCTACCAAAATCAGCTAGTGCTGTTTCTTAGATCCAGGTGTACACGATAAAACCTGCCTGCTTGTTTATCTACATGTCACAATCTCACTCTGAATTCAGCTGTATGCAATAACCCTACTTCCCTGTTCAACTTCCAATAGTAAACACTCTGAACTTCGAGGATACTACAGTGCAGTTTCTCCACCAGAAACCTGAGTCCTCCTGACCCCAGCTGTGTGTGTGTGTGTGTGTGTGTGTGTAGCCTCATTATATAAAGGGGAAAATTATACTTTTAAACTATTCATCATAACTTTTCAATTTCACCACATTAAAAATTCAACTAATAAGTAAAAATGCATGTTTTATGAATCACTATGATCATAAGCTACAGTTAATAAAAGCATAGCAGTAGGATAGAGAGAGGAAGTGACAGTTCAGGGTTCCCATACTTGAACTTCCATGTATGAGAAACTCTCATGTGAACTTTTGCAACCCAAGCCCACATTCTGATCACCTTTCTTCACGTTCACCTGCGAGTCCTCCTCGTTACAACTGTTTCCACCTACTCAGTCCAAACTCAACTCTCCATCATTTCCTTGAGTTGGCTCTTACTAGTCTTTAAAGAACATTTCAGATACAAGTATGGCAACAAATGAACTTCAACTAATCTCCATTTATAAGGCATGGGATTATTGTGTAAGAATTTTAGAAATGATAGAATTTTGCATAGTTAAGATGTGTGATTGGTTGGGAGTAAGACAAGGAAACCTATGTCCTATGTGAACAGTATAAAAATAATGGTAATCACATTAGTCTGTTTCAGTGGCCTTCAAGGTCTAGAACCCAAAGCAGAGTCCAGCCAGGAATGGTACAAAGTAGGACTTCATTTACTGAATGAATAAATAAGTGAACTACCAGTTACTCTGAAATTAGTTACTGCTATGATAAAACCCAGTTAGAAATATTTTATTTGCGTTTTGCTGAGTGTTCAAATCACTTCACCTTCAAGGTGAATGAGAAGAACATTTTATTTATTATTTAATTCTCATTAAGATATAATTTATATATAAGTCCATGAACTTAATGTGTGATTCAGGATATTGTTACTATATTCACAGGAATCATGATTACCTAATTCAAAACATTTCATAATTCCAAAAATCAGTCTCTCTTCAACTTTATATTAGTTTATTTTTATTCCTATAAGATTTTTCCCATTGCACATTCATGTTCTTCATGTATATAATTGATTTCTTTCACTTAGTGCCACCTCATCAAAGATTATCCATGACACAGTATGTATCAATGCTTTTCTCTTAATTGAAGATGATATTCACTTATCTGACTGTTCTACATTTTGTTTATCTGTCAGTTGATGGTATTTACATTGTGCCTGACTTTTGGTTATTGTTAATGAAGTTACAAAGACAAGCACATGTGTTTGTGGGAACACCTGTTTTCATTTATCTTGAATATTGTATTAGCTTCCTTCTGCTGAAACCGCATGCTATAATGTAATAAGTTACTTAAAGCAATAATGCTATTGTTTTTCTGGAGACTAAGCCAATGATGCTCGATTATAGAGGAAATGACATCATTCCCATTTGTTTCTTTTATCTTCCATTTTCTCATTTTAATTTCTGCTATTGCTAGTCTTTTCTTCTGATACAATATGAACTCTTGATTTTCTTGTTCCTGTTTTATAAGAACTTCTGTGACCCAAGCACATAATTTGGGCTCATTTTTTCATCACCAGTTTCAGAACTTTGACACAGGAGCAAATTCCTCTTGGTAGGTGAGCCAACATGTTCATAATCTTCAGAAGTTGTGTGGTAGATCTTTGAGAGTCTAACATTCTATTTCCCACAGGTAGCTAAAAGTAGCATTTCTGGATATGGAAACTATGCCTAACATCTTGAAGTGTCTACAAAAGTGTCTGCACCATGTGCATTTCTAATAGAAAAATGCAGATTCTAGAATAATTTCACTGTATTATTGGTGACATACTTATTGTTTGATTTTTTGACTAGAAATGTTCCAGTAGTTAGGAAGTGGTATCTCTCTGGTTATTATTCACATCCTTCTTATGCTTATTTTTATGAATTTTTATGTGTTTATTAGCCATTCTTATTTATTTATATTGAAAACTTTTAATCAGACCTTTGGTTTATTTTAATTATTCATCCTTTTTTGTTGTTGAATTTTAAGATTTCTTTACATATTCTAGATAGAGTCTTTATCAGATGCTGTGAAAGTCTGAATGTAGTTGGGCCTCATAAATTTATAGGGAGTGGCATTATTAAGAGGTATGGCTTTGTTGGAATAGGTATAACTTTGTTGGAGGAAATGTGTCACTGTGGGGATGGGCTTTGAGGTTTCCTATGCTCAAGATACCACTCAGTGTTACACATCACTTTTCATTGCCTGCAAGCTGTAGGACTCTCAGCTCCTTCTCCAGGATCATGTCTGCCCGCATGCCACCATGTCCCACCATGATGATAATGAACTGAACCTGTGAACTGTAACTGAGCCACCACAGTTAAATGTTCTCCTTATAAGAGTTATGGTCATGGTGTCTCTTCATAACAATAGAAACCCTAATTAAGAAAGATGCATTGTTATAATTTGAATATGAAATCTCCCCTACAGAGTCCTATATTTGAATACCTTAGTCTTAGCTCACGGTGCTGTTTCAGTCTAGTACTTTTGTGATAGGTGTGGTGGGTCTCTGAGGCTGGGGGCCTTTGAAAAGTTAAAGGCCAGTCTCACTTTTTACCTGAGCTTTTACTCTACATTTGGCACTGCAATGTCATCATCCCTGGCAACCTCCTCCTGTGAGGGACCAGACTATGTCAGAGATCATGATTTCTTTCATGATGGATTAAATCCTCTAAACAGTGAGCTGAACTAAACAGTTTCTCCCCTAAGTTGCTTATATCAGGTCCTTTGTCATAGGGAAGAGAAATACAATAAGCAAATGCATGATGGGCAATCTGTGAGCAGGTTCTGCCATGTGTTTGCAATCTGTTTACTTTCTTGATACACCATTTATAGCAAAATTTAAAATATATCGAAATCCAATTAATATATCTTATTGCTGATCTTGATTTTGCTGTTATATCCACTGCCTAGCTAAAGTCTCAAAAATTTTTATTTTTAGATTATCTTTAAGAGCTTTATAGTCTTAGTGCAGAATTTAAAGTTGATTATGTATTTTAAGCTTACGTGTGTGTGGTGTGGTGTGATAAAGAGGTACAATTTCAGATTTTGACTGATTGTTATGTAGTTATCTAAGCACTATTTATAGGAAAATATTAAACCAAATGTTCTTTTTCTCTTAAGTTATCCTGGCATTCTTATCAAAATCAATTGGCCATAACATAAAGGTCTATTTTTAGACACTCAGTTCTATTCCACTCATTTATATGTGCATACTGATGCCAGTTATATGCTGTCTTGATTGGTATGTCAGTGTAATAAGTTATGAAATTGTCAAATGTGAGTCCTCCAACTTTTTCAGATTATTTTGTTTGTTATTCTGCAGTCCTGTATTTGCATGAATTTAAATGGGAAGCTTGGTAATTTTGGCCACAAAACAATAGGGATTTTGGCAGCTGTTATGATGAATCTGTAGATTAATTTAGGGAATATTGATTTTATTAAGATGACAATGGTCATCTGATCTACAAAGTTAAGGTGCCTTTTCATATTAGTTCAGTCTTTATTACTTTCCCTCAAAAGTATTTTGTTTTCAGTAGGTCTGTTCCATATATTTATTTAGTTCATTACATTTATTCTTAAGCACCTACTTTTGATGTTATTACAATACCATTTTTCATGTGTCATAGTTGATTATTTCCTATAGGTACAGAGAGGTCCGACTGATTTATTATATTGGTCCTGTGTCTGTGAACTTTGTACTTTATCATTCTAAATTTTTAGTGGGTTCCTTAAGCTTTCCTTCCTGAAATAAAATGTCATCTTCAGTAGAGACTTTAAAATTATTTTCCAACTTATATGCTTTTTATTTCCCTTTCTTGCCTAATTGCACTGATCAGAATCACCAGTTTTGGATGACGATAGGCATGCTTTTATGGAAGAAACTTTCAGTATTAAGGATGAATGACTTGATTTCTCACAGATGCATTTCTTGGGCTAAGAAACTTTCCATTTAGGTCTCGTTTGTTTAATGGCTGTTTTTAAATCATAAAAATCTATTCCAATGCTTTTTCTACATCTCTAAAGTGTCACACAGTTTTTTTCTTTGTTATGTTGTTAGCTCTTATAAATAAGTTGTCATTTGACAGTGTCACACATGTTAATACATTCTGGTAACTTTCCACTTGCCCGCTCTTCTCTCTCTTGAAAGGTCTTCCTCCGCACACATCTGTTTTCCATGCTGGGTACTTTTTCTTTTGTGTGCCACTGGGTCTAACCATGGCTGTCTGTGTGACCATGGGTTTAAACCCTAGTAGGCTCCATAGAGAGTATATAAGTGGATACTGCACCTTCCTTCTCCAAGAATCTGTTCACTGACAATAGTTTAGCAATGAGCCCTGTGAACTTCTTCCTTAGATTTCTTTATAGATAAATAAAATTCCATTGTGCTTCTGTCCTATAGTCTTCATTATTCATCTTATAGTTGTTGAATGTCTGGGCTGATTTCATTTCTTAGCAATTGCAAATAGAGTTGTTATTAATAAGAAAGTAGGATTTAAGTTCCTTTAGAATGATGTTTTTAGCCCAGACTAGCCCCAGAGTTGGATTTGCACACCACTGCTTATCTGGACCAGCAATGCCAAAATCCCAAAGAGACACATAGATACTTATATTAATTTCATGATGTTTGGCCTATGGTTCAGGCATAGTGCTAGCTAGTTCTTTCATCTTAATTCAACACATTTCCATTAATCTGTCCTGCCACATAGACAGTGGCTCACCAGTGTTACATTACATGTGATTCTTGGGTGGCTGGATCACATCTCTTCTGAATCCACCCTTCATCCCCTATCTTTGCAATAATTTCTCTGCCGACTTCTAAGATGCCCATCATAGGCCAAAACAGTCCCTTTGTTTCACAGCATACAGAAAGACATTTCCACATCAAGTTCCTTAGTGTATATGCCCAAGAATGGTATTGCTGTAAGATCTACATCTACTCTTGTTAGAAGCCTCCAGACTGATGTACAAAGTGATTATACTAGTTTAAATTCTCACCAACCCAAATTGTTCCTCTTCCCTCACATATATTCCAGTATTGGCTGCCATTTGTGTAGCTGATGCTGGCCATGCTGACTTTAGTGAAATAAAATCTTAAAATAGTTTTAATCCACATTTATCTGATATTTAAGGATGTTGAGCAATTTTAAATGTTTCTTAGGAATCTCTAATATTTTGACAACTCTCTCTTGTCCCATAGCTAATTTTAAAAGTTGTGCTGTTTTCTTGGAGTTTAGTTTTTTGGTTTCTTGTATACTTTAGTTAGGAATCCTCTAGCAAATATGTAGCAGGCTGTACTTTCTTCCATTCTGTGGACTGTTTTATTTGATTGATAGTTTGCTATGTGGAAGCATTTTCCTTTCATTGGATCTATTTTTAGATTATTAGTCTTACATTTTTTGCTAAAGAGTCTTATTTGAAAAAAATCCAGACACCCCTGGCACACAACAGACTAAGAGGTGAGTGACACCCCTCCCAGCCTAGGCTGAGATCCCAATCTCCTGGACCCTGGTCCTGGGACACAGCTTTTGGAACCCCACCCCCACTCAGCTCTGCTCTGAATTCAGGCCAGCTAGGAAAGCCCCTGCAGGCCAGAAGCTCTAGTAAAATCCAGACACCTCTACCTCTAAAACCCTGCTCCCTTTCCCAACACACACTATCACCCAGAGACTTCAGCAGCAACCAGAAACCCACAGACCCTTGGCTCACAGCAGAGGAAGAGGCCAGCAGGCAAGGCCCCTAAAGGCCAGAAGTCCCAGTGGAACCCAGCTCACTGAATACCCCTAGCTCCAGAACCCTGCCCCATTCTCCAAAACATGCCATTGCCAGACCTCAGAAGCAACTGGAGGCCATGGACCTCAGGCCCACAGCAGACTAGGAGGTGAGCAACACCCCATCCAGCTCAGGGTGAGATCTCAGTCTCTGGGACTCCGACTCTGGGACATAGCCTTTGGAAATCCACCCCCACTCAACTCTGCCCTTAATCCAGGCAAGCAGCAAAGATCCCTGCAGGCCACAAGTCCCAGTAAAACCCAGTTCATTTGACACTCCTCAGCTCTAAAACCTTGCTCCATTCCTCAACCCAGGCCATCACCTGGCAAACTCAGTGGCAACTGGAAACCCACAGACCCCCTGCCCATATCAGACTAATAGATAAAGAGACTAAGAGAGTTCCTCAGTTCCTGTTGGATCAAGAACAGCTACCTAAGACCTTCAGTTCCTCAGCACCTACTGGATCAAAAGCAGCCACCTGAGACCCACAGTGTGTCAGTATCTGTTGGATTAAGAGGGGTCACTGTGACACAGAATATACTACCTCCAAGTGGACTAAGAACCCAGATTGGACCAAGAGAGGCTTCCTGAGACACAGACACACTCAGAACAGATTGCACCAAAATCATCTATCTGAGATTCAGACAAATTCTGCAGTGAACCTAAGAAGCAATGGATACACGCCAGTGCAAGAATCTATATAACAACATAAAGAACAACATGGCACCACTGGAAAAATCTGATGCTTCTACAACATTAAGACCTGAGAATGGCAATGCAGAAGACACAGAAGGAAATGACCTTAAAAACAAATTTATGAAGATAATAGAAGCCTTAAAAGAAGATATAAAAAATTCCCTTAAAGAAAAAAAAAAGAAAATACAAACAAAAAATTGGAAGAGATTAAAAAATCCATGATAGAATATAAATAAAACAAAATAAAAAGCAATCAAACAGGTGAAGAAAATATTTCAAAATTTAAAAATTGAAATAGAAGCAATGAAGAAGACACAAAGCAATGTAATGCTGGAAATGAAAAATCTGAAGAAATGAGCCAGAACTACAGGTGCAAGCATAACCAAAAGAATGCAAGAGATGGAAGAGAGAATCTTTGGTGTGGAAGATTCAATAGTGGAAATAGATGTGGGATGTCTTTCTGTATGCTTTGAATATCATTTTTTAATACAGAGACTGTTTTGGCCTATGGCAAGCATCTTAGAAGTAGGTGGGGTAACTGGAACATAGACAGGGAAAGGAGGGTGAAGTCAAAGAGAGACTCCATCCAGCCACTCAAGAATATATAAAGTAACACAGGTAAGCCAGGGGCCATGTGGTAAGACAGATTAATAGAAATGGGTTGATGAAACAGCTAGCTAGCAATATGCCTAAGCCATATACCAATCAGCATGAAATAAATATAAGCCTTTGTGTCATTATTTGGGGCTGGGACTGTAGGTCTGTGGGTCTGGACCACTAGCCAAACAGGTCAGAAATCTCATTCTATAGGAAATAGATATGTCAGTCAAAGAAAACACTAAAACCAAAAATGTTATAACACAAAATGTCCAGGAAATATGAGACACCAAGAAAAGACCAAATCTGAGAATAATTATAATTGAAGGAGAAGAATACTAGTTCAAAAGCACAGAAAATATATTCAATAAAATCACTGAAAAAAAAACCTTTCACAACCTAAAGAAGGAAATGCCTGTAAGACTCAAGAAGCTTAAAAAACACCAAATAGACCTACTTCTTCCCCCCAAAAAAGTCAGCTCATCACATACTAATAAAGCCACTAGATCTACATGATAAAGAAAGAATACTAAGACCTGTCAAGGAAAAAAATCAAGTTAAATATAAAGGCAGACCCATCAGAATAACACCAGATTACTCAATGGAAATAATGAAAGCCAGAGGTCCTGGTCAGATGTTATACAGACACTAAAAGATCATGGCTGCCAGCCCAGACTATTATACCCAGCAAAACTATCAGTCACCAAAGATAGAGTAAACAAGATATTTCACAACAAAACAAGATTTAAAAAATACCACTTTTAAGTCCAGCCCTATAGAAAGCACTAGAGGGAGAACTGCAACCTAAGGAAGCCAGATACACCCATGAAACCACAAGCGATAGATAATTCCACAGAAGAAAAACTCAAAGAAGGGAAGCATACACACACACACACACACACACACACACACACACACACACACACACACAAATAATAGGAGCTAACAATCACTGGCCATTAATATCCCTTAACATTAATGGGCTCAATTCACCTATAAAAAGACACACCCTAACACATTGAATACAAAACAGAATCTGTTCTTTTGCTGCATATAAGAGACACACCTCAACTTCAAAGACAGACACTGGCTCAGAGTAAAGGGCTGGGAAAAGACTTTCCAATAAAATAGACCTAAGGAAAAAAGCTGGTATACCCATCCTAATATCTAATAAAATAGACTTCAAACTAAAATCAATCAAAAGAGACCAAGACTGACATTACTCATTTCAGAAGAAATACATCAAGATGAAGTCTCAATTCTGAACAATTATGTCCCAACACAAGGGCACCTAATATGTAAAAGAAACACTACTAAAGTTTAAATCTCATATCAAACCCCACACATTGATAGTGGGAGACTTCAGTACCCCACTTTCACCCTTGGATAGGTCAACCAGACAGAAAATCAACAGAGAAATAAGGGCTCTAACAGATGTTATGACCCAAATGGACTTAGTAGATATATACAGACCTTTCTATCAAAATACAAAGGAATATACATATTTCTCAGCACCCCATTGAACTTTCTCTAAAATTGACTACATAATTGGTTATAAAGAAAATATCAATAGATACAAAACATGAAAATAACTCCTTGTATCCTATTAGACCACTATGGTCTAAAGTTAGAGCTCAACAACAACAAAAATCACAGAAAGCCTATCATGGCAATTGAACATCACTCAATTGAACCACCTCTGAGTCAAGAAAAAAGTAAAGAAAAAAATTAAATACTTCTTAGAATTCAATGAAAATGAATCCACAACACACCCAAGCTTATGGGAAACAATGAAAGCAGTGCTAAGAGGAAAATTTGTTGCACTAGATGCCTATATCAAAAACCTAAAGAAATCTCACGCAAGAGACCTAACAGCTCAGCTGAAGGTGGTAGAACAATTAGAAGCAAACTCACCTAGAAGAAGTAGACAGCAGGAAATAATCAAGCTTAGAGCTGAAATCAATAAACTTGAAACAAAGAGAACAATACAAAGGATCAATGAGTCAAAGAGTTGGTTCTTTGAGAAAGTCAACAAGATAGATAAACCCTTAATCAAACTAATCAAAAAACAGAGAGAGAGTGTTCAAGTCAACAAAATCAGAAATGAAAAGGGGACATAACAACAGACCCCAGGAAATCCAGAGAACCATTAGGTTATACTTTGAAAACTTGTACTCCACTAAACTGGAAAACCTAAAAGAAATGGACAGCTTTCTAAGGACAGGTACCACTTACCAAAATTAAATTAAGTCCAGATAAGTGACCTAAACAGACCTATAACTCCCTAAGGAAATTGAAACTGTTATTAAATGTTTCCCAAGCAAAAAAAAAAAAAAAAAAAAAAGCCCAGGACCAGATGGTTTCAGTGCAGAAGTCTATCGAACATTCAAAGAAGAACTAATACCAATACTCCTCAAACTATTCTGTACAATAGAAACTGAAGGAACATTGCCAAGCTCTTATTTTTGAGGCTATGGTTACCCTGATATCCAACCCACTCAAAGATGCAACAAAGAAAGAGAATTACAGACCAATCTCCCTCATGAATATTGATGTAAAAAATTCTCAATAAAATACTAGCAAAACTAAATTTAACAACATATCAAAAAAATCATCCACCATGACTAAGTAGGCTTCATCCCAGAGATGTAGGGATGGTTCAACATATCATTAGTGGACTTAAAAAAAAAGATGTCATTGTATACAAGAGCTCAAGGCTAGAGCATGGCTAAATGACACAGTGCCTCACTTCTTCATTGATGGCCTCTGGCAGGGGTGTGTGTGAGGAAGGACTTGTTTTCTTTAAGGGCCTGGCCATAGGTAGCTTAATTATGCTCTAGTAAGTAAATGAGCAGCATGATGGGCTTTTTTTGTAAATGGGGAGATCATAAGAGTGGGTATAAATGTAGAGGACTGATAACTGAGTTTGACGAGGTACATAATATAAAATCACTAAATAATAAATAAAAAAGACCTCTGACTTAGGAAATCTTAACTATTATAGATTTATAAACTTCAATAACTTTGGGTGGCAACCCAAAGAATGAAACATAATCTGTAGCATGATTGGTTTGAATGATAAGGTAACATGTATTGAAGGTAGCCACGGTCAATACAATTGTTTATATCTATTGTCTAGAGCTAGAGTAAACTTAAATTGTTGAGCAATGAATTCATGTTTGAATTTCCCAGGAAAAGTTTACTAAGGAGCACATTAGGGTATTCTGGGATATTTGTCCTGCCTGCATGACAAAATCCCACATCATTTGCTTTTACCCCACACTTGCTGCCATTGAATCTATCTTTTGGCCATAAAAAGGGTCTATAGTCATTTTCTCATCTGATTGGTCCATTTGTTTATAGTCATAAGGAATTGTCCAGGCTGCTATTTCACTTGCAGTACTTGACCTTATGGGCTTTTTTACTTCAAACATTGCTGAGTTCTGAAAATAAGTGCATGAAGAGTTCAGTATTCTACCTGCACTCTGAAAGCAGGCTGTTTTGTGTATTTGTTTGTTGTTTGTTTAATAAAATATGCTTAATCTCAAAAAAGAAAAACTGTCAATGTCATCCATTATATAACCAATTTGAAAGAGAAAAAAAAACACATATGATTATCTTCTTAGATGCTGAAAAAGCCTTTGATAAAGTACAACACTCCTTCATGACAAATTCCTGGAGAGATCAGGAATATAGGGAAAATACCTAATATTGTAAAGGTAATATACAGCAAGCTGATAGTCAACATCAAACTAAATGGGGAGAAACTCAAAGTAATCACACTAAAACCAAGAACTAGACAAGGCTGTCCTCCTTCCTTATCTGTTCAATATAGTTCTCAATTTTTTGCTAAAGCAATAAGAGAATGAAAAAAGATTAATGGGATACAAATTGAAAAGGAAGAAGTCAAACTATCTCTGTTTTCAGATGATATGATCATATACATAAGTGACCCCTGCAATTCTACCAGGGAATTCCTATAGCTGATTAACACCTTCAGCAATGTAGCAGAGTACAAGGTTAACTCAAAAACATTAATAGCCCTCTTATACACAAATGATAAAAGGGTTGAAAAAGAAATCAGAGAAACATCGTCCTTTATAATAGCTGCAAATAGTGTTAAATATATTGGGGTAACTGTAATGAAAGAAGTGGCAGACTTGACAAGAACTTTAAGTCATTGAAGAAAGAAATTGAAAAAAATACAAGAAAATGGAAAGAGCTTCTATGCTCCTGAATAAGTAGAATCAACATAGTAAAAATGGCAGTCTTATCAAAAGCAATTTACAGTCAATGTAATCTCCATTGATATCCCAGCTCAATTTTTTACAGACCTTAAAAAAACAATACACAATTTTATATGGACTAACAAGAAACTTAGGATTTTTGGAAACATTCCTATTAAACAATAGAACTTGAGGAGACATCACTATCCCTCACTTCAGGCTATACTATAGAGCAATAGTAATTAAAAAGAAAAAACAGCCTGGTACTGGCATAAAAACAGACTTGTAGATCAATGGAATTGAATCAAAGACCCTGACTATAATTCACACACCTATGAACACCTGATTTTTGACAAAGAGGCCAAACATATGCAATGGAAAAAAGATAGTATCTTCACCAAATGGTGCTGACATAACTGTATGGTAGTATGTAGAAGAATGCAAATAGATCTATATATATATATTATCTTGCACAAAACTCAAATCCAGTGCATCAGAGACCTTTAAATAAACCCAGCCACACTAAAATTGATAAAAAAAAAAGAAGGTGGAAAATACCCCTCAAAGCACCCTTCAAGGCACAGTGACCACTTCCTATATATAACACTAGTAGCACAGACACTAAGAGCAACAATTAATAAATTGGACCTCCTTAAACTGAGAAGCTGCTGTAAGGCAAAGGACACAGTCAACAAGACAAAACAACAATCTACAGAATGAGAAAAGATCTTCACCAACGCTATTTCTGAGAGAGGACTGATCTCTAAAATATATAAAGAACACAAGAAACTAGAGGCCTAAAACCCAAATAATCCAATTAAAAATGTGGTTCAGACCTAAAAAGGTAATTCTCAATAGAATTACAAATGTCTAAAAGACACTTAAAGAATTGCTTAACATCTTTAGCCATCAGAGAAATGTAAATCAAAACAACTTTGAGATACTATTTTATACTTGTCAGAATGGCTAAGATAAAAAGCACAGATGATAGACTATGCTGGAGAGGATGCGGAGCAAGGGGAACACTCCTCCATTGCTGGTGGGAGTGTAAACTTATACAGCCACTTTGGAAAGCAGTATGGTGGTTCCTCAGAAAACTGGAAATCAATCTCCCCTTCAGCAATACCACTGGGCATATACTCAAAGGACACATTTTTTTTTTTTTTACCCCACCGGCATTAGCTCAACTGTGTTCATAGCGGCATTATTCATAATAGCCAGGACCTGGAACCAATCTAGATGCCCCTCAACAAACTGTGGCACATCTACACAATGGAGTACTACTCAGAAGAAAAAGAAATGACATCCTAAAATTTGCAGGCAAATGGATGGATTTGGAGAGTATCATCCTGAGTGACGTAACACAGCCCCTGAAAAATAATCATGTACTCACTCATAAGTGCATTTAGACAAAAAGCAAGCAAAGAATATCCAGGCTGCAAACCACAACTCCTGAACAGCCTAGTTGTTCCAGTCAGCAGGGTCTTCAACGTGGACCTAAAGTAGAGGCAGGCAAATGGAGGGAGGAGAAACATGAAGAAGAGCAAGACAAAATTTCTGATGAAGCTCTAAAACTTTATTTTTTGGTCAACAGTTAAACAGAGATTCAAATCGGGGAAGAGCACATAGATACATAGGGTGGGGAAATTCCACAGTTAAAAGGTGTTTTGCTAAATAGGATGTGTTACTATGGAATTCTATGTATCAATTACCTAATCAGAAGGGGGTCACCTATTGCCTGGTAAGGGACTTAACTCATAGTAAAAGAAAACCTAACTTAAATTAGTTTTTTAATTCTTGGCATTAATTAAGACAGTGGAGGCTTTAGCTCCTCTGCTCCTGGCACCTGGTAACAGAAGAAACTTAAGAGAGACATCAGGGATCCCTCTGGGAAGGGGACATAGAGATGGTCTCCTGAGTAAATTAGGCTCATAATGAGAAGTGAGTTAGGAGAGGTGGGAACAAATCTTAAGTGAGAGGAGCAACACAGAAGAAGAAAAAAATAAATGGATATCTTAATAGAGGGAGCCACTGTGTGGTTGGAAAGAAACTGGCACTAAGGAAACCTCCAAGAACCCACAAGATGTCCCTGCCTAGGACTCCAAGCAAAAGTAGAGAGGGCACCTAAACATGACTTCCCTATAATCAAATGAATGACCATCCTAATTGTCATTATAGAATCTTCATCCAGCAATGTATAGAGGCAGAAGCAGAGATGGATAGCTAAGCACCAGGTCAAGCTCCCTGTCCAGTTGAAGAGAGGGAGGAGAGAGTATATGAGCAAAGGGATTAGGATTATGAGGATGAGACCCACAAAGATGGCTGGCTAGAGCTATTGGGAGCTCACTGGATCAGAAACCAATGCTGAGGAACCTTCAGGAAAAGGAACTAAATCCTCCAAAGATAGATGACTATCAAATGACATGGGAAGTTTGTGAAGCCTCTTGGAGTAGAGTTAGACTATGTTTCTGTGTGTGAACTGGCACCTTGGAGCCCATTCCCTACAGAGGAACACCTAACTCAGCCTTAATATTGGGATGAGGGACTCGGACATACCTCAACTAGATGTGTTAGACCGAACTGACCCACCTTAGGGCTCCTTGCCCTCCTTGGGGAATAGATGGGAAGATGTGGTGGAGAGAGGCTGAGGGAGGACTGGAAGGGACTGGGAGGAGAGAAAGGAGGGGGAGCAGTGGTATATATAAAAAAGCCTTTAAAATAAAAAATGAAGGAAAAAAATTCTTACATATATCTATCTGTTGAAGTGTACATCCTACTTTTCCTCTGGTAGTTTCAGGATATCAGTTCTTATATTGAGGTCTTTGATCCTTTGGAGTTTTTTTGTTAGTTTTCTTGTTTGTTTGTTTTATTTTCAGAATGAGACATAGGGATCTCATCCTTCTACATGTTGATATCCAAGCTTCCAAGTTTCCTAGAACCATTTGTTAAAAATGCTGTATTTTCTCCAGTGTATATTTTTGGCTTTTTTGTTTCAAGTCAGATAGTTACAGTCACCTGGACTAACATGTAAATCTATTCGATTGATCTATGTGTCTATTTTTGTGTTGGTATCATGCTGTTTTTATTGCTACGATTCTGTAGTATAGTCTAAAACCAGGAATGGGAATACCTCCCACCATATTTGCTTTATTCAGAACTAATTTAACTATCTTTGGCCTTTTCTGCTTCCACACTAATTTAAATATTGATTTTATTTTTCTGTGTCTGTGAGGATAGGTCCTGGGACCTTGATTCAGATGGGTTGAATATTGCTTTGGTTAGGAATTTTTTACTACAATATTGATTCTTTTGATCTGTGGACATGGGAACTCTTTTCATCTTCTAGTGTTTTCCTCAGTTATTTAGTGTTTTAAAGTGAGAACTTTAAAGAATTGGATAAATTCTTCATTTCCTCGATTCAGTTTATTGACAGGTGTTTTAGATTTTTGTGGCTGCTGTGACTTTGTTTTCCCACCTGACTTGTTTTTTAGTATGTTTCTCATTGGTGTAAAGAAAGGTTCTCTTATGTATAGAACCATGCCGTCTGCAACAAGGGATAGTTTAACTTCTTTTCTTATTTATGTTCCTTTCTTATCTTATTGTTCTAGCTGAGACTCAAGAACTATAATAAATAGGAATAGAGAGAATAGATTACTTTTTCTTGTCTTTTATCTTAGTGGAAAGGATTTTTACTCTTCTCCAATTTTGTCATTTTGGTTAAGGATTGTGATATATAGCAGTTATTATACTGAGGTAGAATCCTTTCATCCCCATGGCTTTTATCATGAAGGGATGTAGGATTTTTGTCAAAGGCCTTTTCTGTGTCTAATGTGATAATCATGTGATTTGTATATTTGAGATTGTTTATGAGATAGATTATATTTATTGACTTACATGAATTGAACCATCCCTTCAATCTTGAAATGAAGCCAACTTCATTATGACTAATGATGGTGGTGGTATGCTTTGTTTTATCATCAGGGTAATACTGACTTTGTAAAGAGTTTACAAGTATTCTTCCCTTTATTGTCGAATAATTTGAGTGACAATGTTGTATGTTCTTATTTGAAAGTCTGATAGAGTTCTGTAGTGAGTACATTTGATTCTGGTGAGATGTTGGCTTGAGAGGTATTTTACTATTGTTTTAAACTTATTGTTGGTTATAGGTCTGTTTAAATTATTTATTTCATCTTGTTCTAATTTTGTAGGTTATATGCATCTAGAAACTCATTTTTTTATTTTAGCTTATATAACTTAGTGGTCATATGGACAAAAAAATCCCAGAGGCATATTGGAATTAAATGACATAAACCACTTGGATATAACAGATGTCTACAAAAAATTCCACCCAAACACTAAAGAGTATACATTCTTCTCTGCAGCCCATGGAACCTTCTCCAAAATAAATCATGTTCCAGAACACAAAACAAGTCTCAGAAAATATAAGAAAATGGAAATAATATCCTGCATCCTATATGACCACAGAAGGTTACAGTTAGAAGCCAATTGCAATAGAAACACCAGAAAGTATATAGTAGCCTTGCTGACTATTATTTCTGATCTGGCAGTTCTAATCTTTTAGAGCTCAGAATATATCTTTTCAAGTCCTTCTGACTTTAAAACTTTTTTTATCAGATACTCTGTGGTTCCTCTAATGGTCCAGATTTATATATGACATGGTTTTTCAAAGTTTCCATTTCTTTATTTCTTTGTCTTCAGTGTCTTAACTGTAGTATGTCATGGACTGTGTTCTTTCTGGTCCTGTATATTGTTCAGTAAACCTCTTGTATCTGTATTAGCATCTTGATCTGGAATTTTTCTTCTGCTCTGCTTGTAACTGGTCAATTTGGCATTTTCTTGTGTGCTCCACTTGTATTAAATAAACTATTTTCTTTGAGTGAATGAGACAGTTCTTCTTGTCTTCAAGTGCTATGTTTTCTCTTCCACGTGGCCCCTTTGTTGATAAGGCTTTCTAAGGAGCTTTTTGTCTAATTGAAATTTTAATTTTCAGTTTTATTTTCATTTGCATTTTCTGTAGTATTTCTATCCTCTTAATTAAATTCTCTTTTCATCTCCTGAACTGACTTTTATATTTTACTCAGTTGTTTGCTTTTTCTTGGTTTACATCAGTTTACTACTGTCCTCTTTCAGTTCATTCAGGAATTTGTGTCTTCTTTAAATTCCTTGACCTTTTTGAACTTACTTATAAATAAATGTTCCTTTGAATTCTGTGTTGAATTTTATCTAAACCATTTGCCTTGGTAACCATTTATTGTGGAATGTTACTTTAACTGTGTAATGGTGTGTTATTTTCTTTATGCTGCATTTGTTTAATTATGTAAATATGTGTTGAATTTGTTTCCCCTTGCCTGCCTAAGGCGCCAGGTTGGTCTAATAAAGAGTTGAACAGCCAATAGCTGGGCAGGAGAAGGATATGTGGGGCTGGCAGGCAGAAAAAATAAATAGGAAAAATCTAGGCTTGAGAAAGAAGAATGAGAGAAGAAGAAGGAGGAGGAGAAGAAGAAGGAGAAGAAGAAGAAGGAGAAGAAGAAGAAGAAGGAGGAGAAGAAGAAGAAGAAGAAGAAGAAGAAGAAGAAGAAGAAGAAGAAGAAGAAGAAGAAGAAGGAGAGAACAGAACATACCTGGGGCAAGAAACCAGGTAGATGTCAGCCAGCCAGACATAGAGAAGCAGTTAAAGTAAGACATATAGAAGAAAAATAAAAAGGCAAGAGGCAAAAGGTAGATAATGAGAAACAGGTTAATTCAAGTTAAAAGAGCTAGGCCAAGCATTCAAAACTATCAAGTTTCTGTGTTACGATATAGGAGATGGTTGGTGCCCCCCCCCAAAAAAAAAAAACACCTGGTATAACTATTACTATGAGACTTCTGTTTTCTGATGGGGTATATTGTCTTAGTTTTTCATATTGCTTATGCTTTTCTTAGGAAACCTAGGCTTCCAGAGTTAAGTTGCTAATTGTGTCTTTTGCTATGTATTTCTAGTCCTCTAGCTAGAGGCTAGAGGTGGGTGGTGCTCTGGGCTACTTGGGGGCATGAATCAAGTAAGGGGACTACATTACCAGGTCCTCACCAAGTTTGAGCAGTTGTGGCTGGCCAGCTGAAGAGGGTTTATAGGATGAGGAGATGGATGCAGTGTTCTGGGCAAAGGACTTATTGTCTGGGTCCCTGCTGTGACAATTTGCTGGGGAAGGTTATATGGCAGGGGAGAGTCACAAGTGGTCATGGAGAACTGACTGTCTTACCCAGTCTGCCTTGGGCTGGGCCCAGTATGTAGTGGTTTGCTGGTTGGATCCTGAGGAGAGGCTTTACAGGTGGTATCAGGTGGATAGATTGGCTTGTCTTGGCTCATGTTGATCTGGGCTTCATGTGGCTGTTTGGTTAGATAGAACAGTCTCCTGGATTAGAGGAGGAGGTCACAGACTTTTAGGGTGCAGAATTGCTTATCTTAGTCCAGACTGGGCAGATCTGTGTGTTCAAGGTTTGTTCTACAGAATTGCTTATCTTAGTCCAGACTGGGCAGATCTGTGTGTTCAAGGTTTGTTCTACTAGTACAGTTTATTACACTGTATTTTAGGTATTAAATAAACTTTAACATTTTAGAAAAAATTCCCATTGATTCTTACACCATATGTACAATAGCTGACATAAAATGCATGTCCATCTATTGACTTTTTCCTTAATACAAACCTCACTTTTCTCCATAGCTTATGATATTTTATAGCAAGTTGAATAGTTTAGTGTTGCACCAATTTTAATTGCTCTTAGTAAAACATCTGGAGTCAGATATTGGGGTAAACACTTAAAGATCATTGAGACAGAGGAACAAGCCATTAGAGAAACTTCTCACCACTACTGAATCCTCAGGCTGAATGCCTCTGAATCCTCACCTGAAAAGAAAGGTCCAGAACTCCTGTCTCTTTTTGCCTTATATTTCTTTCTTTACCCAGTCATATTACTTCCTGGTTCACCCTTCCTAGTGCTGGGATTAAAGTCCTCTGTGCTTCCTACAGTCTGTAGAGTGAGATCCCTAGTGCTGGGATTAAAGGCATGTGCCACCACTTCCTGACCTCTACGGCTAACTCTGTCCTTTGATCTTCAGGCAAGCTTTATTTCTTAGGGGATACACAGAATATCACCACAGTTTGGACAATGCAATATGGCAACTCTGGCTATCATTCTGGCTCCTGAAGAGAAGTTGTTACAGCTCTTGGTTTAATGGTATTCTGTAGCTTATGTTGGCAAGTCTGTAGCTATAGGGCAAATTCATCAAACCTTTGCGTAGTTTGAGCAGACGGTTAGGGTTAGGGTCTCTGCCTTCAATGACTGTGCATAATCCTGCTCATGTGTGTGGCCCTTTATATCTGCAGAAATATGTGAAACCAGCAAATCATCCTTTGAAGCCTTTAGTTAAGAACTATATTGGCTCGAATAGTATTATGGTTTCAGGTAGCTGTGATGCTGCATAGTTTTTTTATTGAAGGCTATCTTCTGGCAAATGCTGTATAGACAGAGATGTCTGGGCAATATAACCTTCAAGTTAGGTCAAACTGTGATGTTAACCTGGAGATGGGAATTTTGGAGAAGCTCTAAATTGTTCCATCTCCTCTAGTCTGCCGTGAGTGATGGGCTCTGAGAGACATGCTAAGAGATTCCTAAAACCTTACTAAGGGTCAGCAATTCAAAATGCCCTTCTTCAGCTAAATGTGCTTAATTTCCAGACCTTAAAGATTTTAATCTTGATGAGTTTATCATTGTTTTGCTGCTCTTATGGTGAAACAAATACACATCAGTTTCTACCCATATCTCTCATCCCACATAGAAACTTGCCAAATTACTAATTGTATCTCCACTCTGATTTGAAAGAGAAATGAAGGGGCCTGGTGTAGTTCAGTGGTAAAATACTTGCTTATTATGCACAAAGCCCTGAGATTTACATAAGGGTCTTTAGGATCCACAAATTTTAGTATGTAAGAGGGTCCTCTCCCAATATCAAGTTCTGACTGACTTCATCAACCAGAGCTCAGAAAAAAAATACTTTAGAGCAGACAGATGATGCATGATTTTATTTGTATCTGTTCTATTAGTAGAGCTGAGATGACTTTCTGTTTTCATTTCTCATGGTGAGTGCTGTAGTCATCTCTTTTTTAAAAAGATGCCCATTTATCTTGAAAAGGCCACTAAGTGATCTGACATTTCTTAATTATGCATTTCCCCCTGGACACCTGTTTTTATTCAAAGACTCTGGGGCAAACACATTCAGGAATGAGAAAGCCAAATCCAGTTGCCATTCTTAGAGTCGTTCAAGATATAGTAAGTCATGGGAGGTGTGTGGTCATCTTCTCTGGCCACGATCACATCTTTCTTGAACTGAATCACGTGGTATTCAAGGACTCTGTGACTTCTCTTAAACAAGGAGTACTTTATTGATGCATCCTACAGAGAGCTGAGTCACTGCAGACTTGAAGCTTCTGAGGAAGCATTTGCAAGTTGTTCCCGCCAATCTGGCACAAACCCAGATCTCAGAACAGAATTTAAGGTTTCTGATTTCTTTCTTTCATCTTTTATTTTCAGTTGTGCCTAAGTGGTTTTCTTTCTTTAAAAAAATGACTCAAAAGTTTCCACAGAATTCCAATTGATATGCCTGAGAAGGGCCAAGTCTTCCTGGCAGAGGGAGGCACTGAGAATGTGTTCTTGAAACATGTACCAGAAGGCAGGGCTCTCCGGGGGAAGGTGGCAGAAATGCCACAGCTCTAGAAACCCTGTAGCAGCAAAGATTGATGGCTGCCCATGTTAGCCTGGTGCTGTGGGTGCTCGCCATGAATGCTGGCAGCTGTTTCTCAATCTCTTCCTTGACTCACCTGACCTGAATAAGCCATTTAAATACAATAACACTCCCTTCCCAAGTCACCCATCCCACCCAAATAAGAGGTCTTTGCATGAAGGATGAATATACCTTGTTCATAAAATATTCCATTGGATAACTGAATATACATTTAGTAATGAAGCTCCCAAATGTTGTGATAATTTGAGATTTGTTCTTCTACATGATTGCTCTTCAGTTGGCAATGGTACTGATGTATTAGTGTCAAGATTTTCTGTCTCCAGCCTACCTGGAAAAGAACTATTGACTGTTAGTGAAGACCTAGGTAAATGCTCTCCTTTTGAACATTAATGTCTAATCTCAAACATGGAAACATCTGAGGCTTAGTGGCAACTCAGAACGAACAGAGCCATGAATTTTAAAGTATTCTGATTTGTTAAAACAAATATTTTGTTCTCTTCAGTTTTAAGGTGGCTTGCATTAATCTTTTCATTAACAACAAAGCTTAGGCTATTGCAGCCATAACTGGATTGATATTGAAAGCAAACACTTTTGTAGGTATCCTCTGGAGAGCCTTCTAGAAGTGTGACAGTGTTTGGGTGTGTACATGTGTAAAGAAGAGTTCAAAAGATTTAAAGCTGTCCATTAGAAGACCTTTAACACTTATTTTTTTAAAAAGACAGAAATGAGAAGAATGAAACTACAAACTAGAAAAAAGCATTTACAATATGTACATGATACCCAGATTTCCAACACTGTGACAGAATGCCTGAGATTAAGCAACTTCAAAGGTCTGTGATGATTATCTTCACTGTCGACTGAATGTCAGATCTTCAAGGAGACATACCTCTGGAAATGTCTATGAGGATGCTTCTAGAAAGGCTTAACTAAGGAGGGACAATCTACCATGAATGTAGGTAGCAATATCCCATGGGCTGATGTGCCAGACAATGTAAAAATGAGCAAAGAAGCATGTTGTAATATTGCAGCTCCATGTCCCATGGATTCGCCATTTAACTTTCCACTTTCATCCTGATTGTGATGTAATATGGTTGGCTTCCCCATGCTTCTGCTACAGTGATGTGCCCTCATGATGGAGAGTCCCTGAAAGCTGTGACCCCAAATAAACTCTGCTTAGGCTCATTTTGTCACAATGAGAAAAGTAATCAATGCAGAAAATTGGTACTGACCATGGGGTTTATTTGTCTTTTGAACTGGCTTTAGAGAGGGATATAGGAGGGTTTAGAGGTGTAGACTAAGCAAGCCCAAAAGTGCTGTAAACTAAGTGTAATAGGCTGCTCTGGTGGTATCTGAGAAAAAGATGCTGAAAATGTTGTGGATGATGGAGGTTCAGTTCATGACATTTCAAAGGAGAATAAAGATCCCATCAGAAAGTAGGCTGTAAGTCATTTATGCAATATAGTCTGGCAAAGAGACCAGCTCCATTCTGCCTGTGTGTTGAGAACTTGAATGAGGCTGAATTGAGAAGTAATGGACTAACTGACTAACTTGCTGGGCAGGTAAGATTTCAAGCTAGAACAGCATCCATTGAAAATCAAGGTTACTGCACATGGCACCACCCATCAAACTGTCCAACTTGTGAAAATCCAAAATGACTTGAAAGGAGAGAAAGTCAACTGGGAATGCACTCTAGGCTTTCTCTGCTTGAAAACAACTGCCTGGGAATTTAGCCAGCAAGGTGTAGTGGCTGCACCACTCTACATCTCTAGCCCCAGGGTGTAAAAATTCCTTCGTTAGCCATCTCTCCCTTCAGGTGTGAGGGACACCTGCCAAGGACTGAGTAGAGATAACAAAGAGAGAGGTCCTATGTGCCTTAGGCCGCAGAGGTAGAGGGAAAGAGTTGTCAAGTTGCCACAGAACAGATGATTCTACCATGAGCTCCAAATGCCAGATATGGAGGCTTAAAGTCTGTGTTTACCCTGATGAGTTTCTATCTTGGTTTGTTTCAGTCTCTCCCTGGAATTCTCCTGGATTCTGCTCTTGTAATAACAATTTTTATACTATGCCCTTATGTGTTGGAAGTCTTTTTATGCTGTAGAGGGTTATAGTTTAGAGACTACCTCAACTCTCAGAAGATACTTTGGACTTTTTAACATCATTGGGACTCTTAAATATTATGAGATGAAAGTGAGACTTTAGGGCTAAGGACAGTAACATTAAGATTTACAGTGATACCTTTGGGTAACAAGTTAATAAGGGTGGAAATGTGGTGTGTTCATGTGTTGAAGTATCAAACTTCACACAATATGTGTGTATGTATTTGCACCACACACTTGATGTGATTAATATTTCACCATGCATCAAACATACTCACATGTAAACTGTGACTCTGTGAAGATAAGAGAATGTAGAATTTAAGAATAAACCAGGTAATGTATGGTGACTCACACATGTAATGTTACCACTTTGGAAGACTAAATATGTACACTGCCATAGTTTGAAGCCAATTTGGGCTGTAGGGAAAGCCTTATTTTAAGAAAAGTTAAATTCACCAGGCAGTGGTGGTGTATGCCTTTAATCCAAGCACTCCAAAGGCAGAGGCAGGCAGATTTCTGAGTTTGAAGTCAATCTTGTCTACAGAGGGAATTTCAGACAGCCAGGGCTATTCAGAAGAACCCTGTCTCCAAAAACCAAAACCAAACCAAATCACCACCACCACCACCACCAAAAAGAAAAATGAAGTTCAAATATGAAGAAACAAATCTAGAAATAGAGATGGCTAGGAAAAATAAAAAACTAATAGGTTGACAAATTTGAGTTATTAAAAGCTATTAAAATCTGTAATTTATGTATGGTGAAAAAGAAATATTGGTAATGTTAAGAAAAATATTTTTTTAAAAAGTACCCATTGTGACAAAGGATTAATTAGCATGTAAAATGTTCCTGCAAGTTTTTAAATATAGGCAATTGTCAGTGGGAATTAGATAAAAATTATAGACAGTATAAATATGTAAATCACAGAGTAATTCGGACATTTAACCAATGAGATTTGTAGAAAGCACAGTGCTTGATAGCACACTCTGTCAGTTATACTGGTGCCTTTCTCTACTGTTAATGAAGTGAGAATAAGTTCAAACACCCAGAGGAGAAACTTGTCAATAGAGCAACATATCTATGTGCATAGCCTTGGGCACAACAATTGGACTTTGGGACAAATGTACAAAGTTATCCACTGTGACCATTTGCAGATGTTAAATAACTAAGAAAAGCCAAATTACAATGGATGGTTGTATCCCAGCATTGCTTCCTTATGGATGTACATAAAACAGGATGACCTAAAATGATAATGTAGATCTGTAGCCAAGATACTTTGTTAGCTGTCAGGCACAAAGTCATAAAATGGTTTTATGTATAAGTAAGAATAGGTAAGTACAAATACTAATGCAATCCATGTGAAACATACATATGAGAAATTAATGACAAATGCAGACAGAAATGGTCTAAAGGAACAGAAAAGAAATGCTGAGTGATCAGAATGGGAGATAGACTCCTTTTTCATATATGGCTAAAAATATTGTACTTTTATTTAATATTTGCACTTTTCTGGTACAGAGAAAATGGCTAGACCTGCTGCATAGCCAGAATTTAAGGTAGCAGAGGCTTTCTCTCACATAGATGCATATTGCATGTTGTAATGCAGCTTCTCCACATGCAGTTCAACCTTACACAGTTGAGTGACCCGTGACCATATGTTCTGAAAACAGCACATGAAAATTTACAGAAACCACTTGCTTTTTTCATAGCATGCCACTCTAAACATTGTGATGAGTGTGGCCTTGTTATCCTGCTCTATCCCATTTGCCTCACACACCCTCCCTTTGAGTTGAGTACCACACTGCCTGCTCATCAGTTACTTAATAGTTGTCTTGGTTATCAAGCAAGCGCACAAGTACATGGCACAGAGACAGCACACATATCAGATGCACCATCTGAGGTCTCAGGCATCCTTGCTCTGGGCGTCTTGGAATGGATATCTGAGGATACACTGGGATTACTTGCGTAAGTAACAGTAAAAAGCAGTGTAAGTAATTGCACCAATTACTTACATCTGTCATGTTGGTTATTGCCACATTGCTAGTTACTATCTTACTTACAGATTCAGGACAGTGGGTATTAGGTTTGTATCTGAATGCTTTAAGAGTAGATGTTCAAACGTGAGACTCCACTTGTTGATACTTGGCTGGTGTTGTGTCCTATCTGTCTCCTGCCAGAGCATAACTGATATGATTAAGCGTGGCTCAGCTGGGACTGTCCTCTGTAACTCCTACTTACTGCTTCTCCAGACACAGTCTGAGGGTGGAGGTGCATAAGAGCCAGGCATTCCTGAGAAAGGAAGTCTTTGTGGGACTCATCGCCTGACTTGGGCCACTTTTGTGGCCTCGTAGGTCAAAATTACCAACCTGTAGTCCAAAGAATTGGGAGTCAACTTCACCTATTCGTAAAAGGAATATCAAAGAATTTTGTGGCATCTTTAATTAATTATAGTATTGTGAATAAAAGGTGTGATAACAATTCAAAGGAGGATGAGTTTGTTAACATGAGAGTACTGGTGGAACTCAGGAAAAGGGTTAATTTTTCTAATTTTATGATACATTTTTGTTTACCTGCCAAGAACTCTTTACAATTTAGTATTTTAATGTGATACAGCACAATGCAAACCTGGTGTCTGCTAAAACACAGATGCCATGCTTCAATAAATAGGACAGTTCTTTTGTTCACTGGGATGTTTGGGTTGGGTTTTGGTTCTCAACTGAACTCAGGCACACAAGTTCAGTTTCATACTTCTTATATCACATCTCATGTAGCTCTGGTTATGTTATTCACTTGCTTTCTTTTTAAAACAAATGGTTTTTCCCCTGTAGTAACACCCTTGTCTTACAGACAGCCAATTCAATACATGCCATTGACATCCTATGTTCAAATGAGTGCAGCTGGTGTATACAAGAATGCTTTTGTAAATTACGCTTAGCATGGACTTTACCATGTAAGCTATTTGAAAGAATCCATCATTGATGTTAATATGTTCTCAGTGTGCAGAGCTATTATTATGATCTATTCCCAGAACATATTAATTTTTATGTGGTTCAACATGGTCATCAAGGTCATGATGTTGTCAAGCAAATTTCCCAAACAGAAACTCTATAATCATTAGCAATGTCTGCTCAATTCCTCTTTCCTACAGCTCTGGTAATGTCTTTTATATTTTATATCTCTAAAGTTCCTTTTCTTGTATAGTTTTTATGTGATACATTACATAATATTTATCCTTTGTATTTGACCTCATTTACTTGACATGGTATTTTACAGTTCATGTACAATCTAGGATGTATTAAAACCACATTGCACCATTGTCCAGGGTCTTTCACATCAGCCTGAATGAGTCTCCTTTGCATTTGTGATAGGGATAGTTATTACTAGTGCACTGTTTTCACTTCATTTAGCTGGAAATGTCCTCTTCTTCAGCATATATTAATTATACAAAGGAGTGGATTTTGTCCTGATATTTCTATTCATGCATGCTTTGATCATTTTCATACCACCACCATCCTTTTTTATTTCTTTCTCCTCATCTTCTCTTTTTGCTAGAACTTACTGTTTAACTTTCATACCTTTTTTTCCACCTATGTGTGGCAGGAAACCTGTGATATTTGCTTTTGATCTGGCTTGTTTCACTGAACATCACAATCTCCAATTTTGTTCATTTTCAGCAAGTAACACTGAACCTTTCTGGCCTAGCCCTGAGGTTCTGACCTACTGCCCCACAGAAACACACTGACACTTACATTAATTTTATGCTGATCAGCCTTTGGCTCTGGCATATTGCTAGCTAGCTCTTGCTCTTAAATTAACCCATCTCTCTAGTTCAGCCATGTGGCTCGATACCTTTTCTCAGAGCAGCATAGTTGTCCTCTGCATCTGTTAGCTTCTCTGCCGGGTTCCTATTGGCATCTCTGTGGTATCTCTGCTGTGTTCTTCCTGTTCCCAGAGTTTTCATAGTCTGGGAGCCCCACCCACACTCTCTGTCTGCCTTTGTTCAATCAACACTTTAATTAGACCAGTAGGCCGGACAATGATTTACAATGTAACAACATAATCCCACTGCACTTTACTCACTGAAACATCTTATCAGTTAAAAAATAAAGTATTTCTCGTGTACCTTCAGTACAGTTCATTTACACACTCATTAATGAATACTAGGGTTATTCTGCCTTTCAGCTATTACGAACAATGACACTATAAAAAATGTCTCAAAGTCTTTACATTTATTTTGTACATATAAATAGAAGTGGAATTACTATATTGTAGTTTATTTTAATTCTTTTAGGAATCACCATATTATTTTCTGTAATAGTTGTTTCATTTCTCAGTACAAAAAGGTGACAATTTCTTCACACCCTCACCAATACTTGCTAGTTTTGGTTACTTTTTAAAATAGTAGACGTCCTGGTGGGGTGTCACCATGGGTCTATTTTTTTAAAGTGCAGCATGTGTTTCTTCCAGATCCCACATTATGCTTTACAAGTGTGCATCCCATTATTTTACTAACACCCAGGTTGCCCTCTACTCTTTACTGTTGGGAAAAAAAATGATAGTAACATGTTTTCTCACATTCTTTTCAGTCTGTGAGAATGTTTTTGGCAGATGATCCCAGAATGGAATCATTGGGTTTTAGAGTACAAGAGCATGTGCTTCTTGCTTTGATGAAGTAAAACCAAAATGCTCTCTGAAATGGGTAGACCATACAGTCCAGTAATGTAAGTTAGTGCCCAATCTCTACAGTCTCTAAGTAGAGCTAAGCATCTGCAATTTTCTAATTTAAGCTGTCTTATATGTGTGGACTTCACCTGTGTCTCTCTGATCGCTATTAAATTTCTTCTTGTGCTTTTGAGCTTTGTGAATATTCTATATTAAAATTTTCTTGTTCATATTGTTTACTGGTTTTCTGTTTTGAGTTTCTATGAGTTTTATTTTCATCTAGGATTAGTTAGTGCTGATATATTTGGCAATTAATTCCTTTCTAAACCTTATATATTATTTTTCTATCCTGCAAATGCTTATTAACCTTATCTAAATTGTTCCATAAACAAATATTCTTAATTTTGCCATAATCAAATGTAACAGTTTTTGCTTAGGTATGCACTGTGTTTCGCTGTTCTAGTTTCAGGCTCTTCTTTCTTATGGATCAATGAACTCTGCAGATTTGTTTTCTATGTTGAAATTGCCAACCCAGTTTGCATTTATCTTTGTATACAGTACTCAATGGCTTTATTTTTTCTACACACAGTGAGAAAAATAGTTTTTAAATAATTTTCTCTACTTTCATAATCAAAATATCCTTTATTTATGTGAAATGTATTGTTCCTTCTTTTTTTTTTTGAGACAAAGTCCTACTATGTAGCTCAGCTACACACAATCCTCCTGCCTCATCCTCCAGAGTGCTAGAACTACAGACATTTTGTGCCCAGATGGCAATATATTTTTTTTATCATTTTGTTCCTATATATTTGCAAGTCTGTTTCTACATTCTGTTTCTATGCTTCATTTGCCCTTTTGCCTAATCAATATTAGTTTCCTAAGAAAATCTGATTTCCCTTTACACTTTAAATTTTATGAAATTGCTGATATTCAATCACTTTAATCAAAAAAAGACAATCGGATATGGTTTCAATAGCAAGATATCTTAATATTTGTCTAAGCAAGTTTTTGAATTTTTAGATTTATTTGACTCTTTATTCACATTTATTCTGCCATGTAATGTTTAAATTAAATTTAATGAATTTCTTCGTAAAACTGGAATTAGAATTTTTATTGCATTTCATTGAGTTTGAAACCAACATTAGAAAAATAGTCACTTTTATTATATCAAGTCAGCTTACCTAAGAGCATAGAGTGTCCTTACTTATTAAAATAATTATTTTTGTGTTCTTTGTAAAAATCTTAAAATTTTTCTCACTGGTGATGTGATTATTTTTATAAAGTTAAAGCTAAGATGCTTTCTAGTATTTATTGTTATTTTAAATGATATCATTTAAAATGTTATTCTGAGTAAGCCTCTGCTGGAATGAAAATAATTGAATTGATTTTTCTGGATCAATCCATCTGGATATCTTGCTGAACTCTCTTATTACTTCAAATAATTTTCTAAGGCAAGTTTGCTGATTGTATTGGGTTTTCTTGATAGATGATAATCTTATCTATAACTAGTTCTTGTTTTTATATTTGACCTAATTTCCTTTGCTCCATACATTAATCAACATGATTTAGAGAGGCAGGTGCTGATGCACAGCATTCTGGTCTCTTCCAATTTCAAGAAAAAATTTCATTTCTCCATCTTGCAGCCTTTGATGCTTGGAATTTTCTCTGTGCTTCCTCCCTCTATAGAGTGACCTAGAGTGACCTCAGCACACCCAACTCAATCCCATTGTATTTACTATTAAAAAACGATATCGACACACCATTGATCTCACTGCCGCAACGAGAAGTGAGTTGTTACTGGGTCTCCTATCATGTGTCCCTGGATCCTGTGTTATTCAGATCTCCATCTCCTTTCTGCAAAATTAAGTAAAATAGATGAAACTTTCAATCACTAATTTTGACTGGTTGTGGAAGACTGAAAGAAAACTGTGTCTTGTGGAAGTGCTCTTTGATTTACCATGAGGGTCTAGCCTTTCATATTTTTATCTAGTTTGTTAGAAGGCATATATTACACATATTAGGATTTACACCTATACCACATACCACCCACACCAGCACCAACCTCAAATAGACATGCATGGCCATTCAGCAGTTAGCTGCTCTTCTCAATGGCATCCTCCACCCTACCTTCTATAGAACTGCCTATAGTTGATAATGATGACATTCCTTTTGTTCTGTTTTTGTGAGGTTTAAACGTTTCTGGTCAAGGGTCTCCCTAGAAAAGCCATATGACTTGAATTGTGCTTCTACTCATTATCTGGAGGGCAAAATAAAACCTGGCCTTTACAGTTATGTCAATCAGTCATTATGCTCACAATTACGTAGGTTTTCCCAATTGCCATTGAAAGAAACAATTATCTTCTGAAGTAAAGGCTTGAGGTCTGACTTTGGTTAGATATTCTAAGATTTTCATGGAAGAGTTTGTTATAAAAGCATCTCATGGAAACAATATAGATTGAGTAACATCCAATAAGTTAAGAGCGGGTGTGTTATATAATGAAGACTGATGAATTTTTCGCTTATTTTAGTCCATGGGCACTAACAAGAAAAAAAGAGTAATCCCAATTCGCTCATGTTATGTTCAAATAATTCTATGCTTTCAAAAAGATTTATTGTCACAGTCACATGAGGTGATAATGGGTTATGGAGTTTTTGTGGGAAACCAAATTAGAAAACCAACCTTACTTGACACTGTGGTTCTCACATGTTTTCTTTTAGCAGAAAACCACAGACCATTCTGTGTCAAAACTAGTGGTTCAGTCCCCTCCCAGAGGGACTTCTGCAGAATGTGTAGGCCATAGGGTTAAGGTGGACAGCGATGATTACTAACTCCCAGTGGCATGATGGGAAACTCTGATGGGCTTCTTAAAACCTTCTAACTATGGGCACCTAAGCAAATTTTAACAATGACAGATCGGAGAAGATTTTTACCTAGTAACTAATTTGGATCAATAATGACTTTTTTTTTTAACCAGAACAGAAAGCATATGGTCTATGTGAGTTCAGTAATAACTTCTACTAAACCTTCAAGGCAGAACTTATATCAGCTCTCAGAAATATTCTCCAGAAAATAGAAGCAAATGAAAACATCTTTAAGCCAAACATTATGCTAAAACCAAACCAGATATACATATCACAAGAAAACAACAGCTCAATCTTTGTCATGAACATAGATAGAAAATTCTATAAGAAAATTGAATAAGAAAATAAGTATACACTACAAATATGGTGATATCTTACATATTTAATAAAACCAGTCTAGATTATCAGAGGACAGTTCCATCTCTTATAGCTTTTTTCTTTGTTTTTTGTTTGTTTGTTTATTTTGCTTTTTTGAGACATGGTTTTCTGTGTTAACAGTCCTGGCTGTCCTGGAACTTGTTTTGTAGACCTGGCCTTGAACTCACAGACATTCTTCTGCCTCTGCCTCCCAAGTGCTGGGACTAACAGTGTGCACCACCACTGCCTGGCTGGGAGCCTGGAACTCCTTCTGTAAGCCAAGCTGGCCTCAAACTCAGATCTGTTGGAATTAAAGGTGTAGGTCACCACTCTTGATCTTTCCAGTGCTGGGATTAAAGGTGTGAGTAACCACTCTCTGATCCTCCTGGATTGACTGTGGGTAGATCTCTTGATACTGTAGATTGGTTTTATTAATTATATAACATATCAGCACATACAAAAGTGGAATTTAGCTCACATACTGAATGAAGGCTGCTACAACATTAAAAATAAATTCACATAACCCATTACATCAACAGGCTAAAGCAGAGAGTAACATGGTCATGTTAATAGGGACAGACAAACAGATTCCAAAGTTCTCAGTATACTAGGAACAGAAAGGTATCTTCAACTCAATAAAGAATATGTGCAAAATCAAAACAGGAGAAAGAACTGCAGACCTCACCTATTCAGCAGGAAGGCAAGGTTGTCAGGTTGTCATTTGTCCCTTTTCCTTTTCAATATCCTGGCTGAAGTCAGAGATAATGCAAAATATTAACAGAAGGAAAAGGGCCTGGTAGCATTGGACTGTAACTCCAGCTGCTTTAGAGGCTGTTGCAGGAAGGTTCATGTCCTAAAGAGTGAATTCAAGGCAAGGCTTGAATTGAGTTGATGAGGCCCCATCTCACAATAAAATCACAAAAGACAGAGAAAATAGGAACAAAGCTGGAGTGCCTAGCACATGCGAGGCCCTGTATTCAGTTTCCAATACCCCAATAAGTAAGTTATTAGATTGATTAAAAGGCATAAATATTGAAAAGGAAGAATTAAAGTTGCCTGTTGGTTAATATCAGGATTACTTAAAATTTACAGAAAAAAATATAAATATATCAATAAAAACAATTAAACTTGAAGTTAATTATGGCACAGTTGCAGGATATGTACTTAATATACAAAGTCAATTGCTTTCTTATGTAGCAGCAGTGAACAAGTAGAATTTGACATAAAAACATTACCATTTATATTAGCAATTCCCTAGTATAATACCTAGCTATTAATGTGGCAAAATATGTGCAAGATCTATATGAGAAAAACCATAAAACTTGATTAAAAGAATCTAAGAACAATGAAATAACTTGAGAGATACTCCATGTTCATACACAGGAAAAAAGGAATACTGTTAAGAGTTTTTTCTTCTTCTAAATTTGCCCATAGTTTCATTACAATATCATTCAAAATCTTGGGTTATGAACACTGAAAATTCCTATAAACTGATTCTAAAATTCAAATAATGGTTCAAAAGTCTTAAGTTATTGACTGACACCAAATTGGAGGCAGAGCACATCTGGAGGACTGACAGTACTCAAACTTAAGATTTGTCACACAAACCAACTCTAAACTGATCATAGGTCTGGGTATAAAATACAGAACTATGTAAATCATAGAAGATAGGGGAAAAATCTTGAATGCTTTGGTATGGTGACAACTGTTTGTCATAGTAGTGATACCATCCATGAAAGAAATGATTGATAAACTGCACTTCTTCAAAAAAATCTGTTTTTCAGAAGACATTGTCAAGAGACTGAAAGATAATGCACAGACAGGAAAAATAATTTGAGAATGATAACCCTGATAAAACACTATTGTGCAAGATGCATGAAGAACTGGGGTATTTAACAGCAGAAAAAAATAAACAAGTGAAAATATCAAGAATATCTTCATCACAAAAGACAGAGAGATGGCAAATGAGCTCATGAGAACTGAGTTGCTCAATCTTGAGCACTGGTTATTCCACATTTCAAGATACTCACTCTATCTGCCTCAGTCAGGCTTCATCCTTCTAGAACCCACAGAAATATATGTCTACAATCCAGAGTCTTCCCTTCTAGAGGCTGCAGTGAAGCTTTCTAAAACCAGAAATGAGTTTTAAAGAGCCAAGGTTTTTGCTTTAAAATCCTACAAAGACCATATCAGTATAAGTTCAGGGTCAGTTTAATAACAACAGGCAGTTACATAAACAAGTGTGTATGTCTATGTATATCTAGTGGTTAGTACACATGCATTTCCTTGTCCCCAAGGCAGAGAGGGTCTAGAAGTAACTACACTCAGTATTAACAAGCACACTTAGCACTTAGGTGTTTGTTTCTTATTGTCCAATAAAATGACTGGGAATTCTGGGAGAGATAGCTGATTTCAAGAGTTGTTGAAAGAAACAAAAGACAGTAATTCTGAAGTAAACTGTAGACCTAGAAATAAAAGAAAGCATTTTTGAAGTGCCAGAAAAGAGGGAACAAAAATGAAGCCACTTTACGGCTCTCCCAACTATGAATACTGGGATTATTTGAGCAACACAGTAAGGTGAATAGAATGGAATCCAAAGTAAATCAAGCATCATATGCATAAATGTGTAATTTACTGGAAAAGAACACACATCAGCTATAGAATGAGTCCAAGAGCTACAAGAGCTACACACATATCTCTGCAAGCTTGAAGTGTTTACTCCCTAAGGGGTGAAGTAAAGAAAGGGGGAATCAGTAATGCCAGAGCAAAGTGCCATGTCACCTGAGTGATTGATGCAGGTCAATATCAGTAGTAGAAAGGTCACACTGATAGTATGCATTCTTATTGTCTGTCAATAATTTAATACTAGTCAACCTTGCCAAAAATCCACATATCAATTTGGCCATGATGTGGACATTAGACACATTCAAGTTGAGACAGGCATGCTCTACCAAATACTTAACCAATACTCCTCAGAAACAGGCTACAAAAATTAATTTTAAGGAAAGGAAACCTAAAGGCATTGTCACCAGATGTCATATTGTGTTCTAGATGGTGCATCAGAGCAGGTAAGGACATTTCATAAACACTAGTTAATAATGACTATTCTCTCACTAATAGTGAAACAAACTCTCCACACAACTATAACATAATAATAAGGGGGAGCAAGTTGTTGATTGCAGAGGCACTTTTGTTACCATCTTCTAAAGCTTAAAATGGAGATTTATTAAAAAACTTCTCTAGAGGCTTCTCAGAGGCTCTCAGTACTCTCTTTTCAGACTGTACCAAATGGTGGTGGGTGGAAAGCCACTCTCCATATCTCCAGGCCATTAAAGTATATGTGAATATAAAAAAAATAAAAATTTCCTTGACTTACTAGGTCAAAGAAAGTCTATCTCAAGAGGAAGCCAGATGTCTCTACCACTGTGCACGCAGGTGTTCCTGACTCTGTGTCTAGTAATGGCTTCTCTGCAGGAAAACAGGCAGCTTAATGGAAGCCACACATGTCACATCATCTTAAGAGAGGATTGAAGTCGTAACCATGTGTCAGGTGCACATACCCCCCACATACATGTTCAGACCTGACTTACAATAGCCCTACTGTCTAGCTGCATGCTCTCCTAAGGACACATTTTTTTTTTTTAACAGACATTCCCCAGGAGGAGGTGCTTGGTGTGACTGGGGCACAGCCCTGTACCATCAAGCTTTTCTTTTCAAGTACCTTGTAAGCACTGGGGGTGGACAGACACAGCAGTCTTTTAGATATTTTTTCTCTAAATGTATAAAGTGACTTTTTCTCACTGCCCACTCCACATCCCCCACACTCCAGTTTCTGCTTTGTTCCTATTTTCAAGGCCTTCTAGCATTACCTCAGAATAAACTAAAAATCTCCTCAAATTGGATCCTTGACTAATTCCAGAGGGGAGAGTTTCTTTGTAAATTCTGTTTGCTTATGGATTCTGTACAGTGTTTGCAAATTCCACAGGGCTGGAAGGTCTCCAGACCTATTTAAATCCCTTACTCAATTACCCGGCCCCATCAAAGATGTCACTGGCTTGAAACAAAAACCCAAAAAGGATCATTTTCTGCAGTGTGTAAAAGGCCAGAATTTTTTTAAAGCACACGTTGCTTGGACACCAGGATGCAAAGCATCTAGCAATGTCTTTCAGGCTCTTTCCTCAGAACTAGAAAACCTAGATCCTGGCTGGCCATGGCAGGTAGTCAGGTCTTCCACAAGCATGTGGAAGATTTTGGATAACTTGGGAAAAGCTATTTACAGTTCTACCAGCCACATTCAGTTTGGGTGCTCCCAGGAGCCCCAGCTGAGCTGGAGGCACAAGAAGGTTGTAACAGCTGCCCCTCTCACAGTTTGAAAGATCTCTACATGTGGGAAACCTACAGGCATGCTTTTCCTATGGCCAAGATTTTTGTTGTTTGGTTGATTTTTTTCTCTGTCTTCTTTTGAAAGTGACAGATTGCTAAATATCAGGGCTAAGAGGCTTATTTAACTCATTTTCCATTCCTTGGACAATAGGGAGCCTTACTTTGGAATGAAAATTTCCTGTTCTAGGATGCTCATCACAGAAAGGCCCTTTTGTTAACTGTTGGGGCTGTTTCACTTCAAACAGGATGGATGTCTAGAATATTTCTACCCAGAAATTTTTACTTGCTCCTTTGGGGTAAATTATTATGTTATGCCCTGAAATAAAATCTTATTAAGGAATAAATAACATCAGAAGAACATCACCTTCAGGATTCCACAGTCTGTGTGTATTCATGTGTCTGCATCCCTACAGACTTCCGTGAGCCTTGTACCACATTCTGAAAGGATTTATCTATCAAAACACGTATCACTGTTGGTTGACTTGGATGTGTGTTGTAGTAGGTTTTTTTGGTTTGTTATAGTGTTGGTAGGCAGAAAGACTCACCTATGCCAAAACTTCAGGCATTTTTGAGTGGGGATATAGGGTCACTTCCTGTTACATTCATTTCATGATTTGGGCTTATATATAGGAATTCTTCAGCAGACATAAACTGAAGCCACAGAATTCTGAAGCAACCAGTGGAATGGTATACAGTAGGAACCATATTCCCTGGGAGGATACATTTATAATCCAAGTATTTTTTATTCCTCTCATCCTGATCCTGCCCTTATAAAGCAGGTGCAGCCCCATCCATGTAGGTTCTTTTCAAGACTCTAGAGGGTGTTTGAAGCTATCAGAGCAGCAGATTCCAAATTTAAACAGCATGTTACCACAATACTTTCTTTTGACAACCAAAATGGTTTATAAGTACTAGTGGGTAGATATTGTATACATGTGACAAGTAGGTAAGTTACCTCTTAGCAGGATGAAGCCAAATGTGTAAGCTTCATCATTTTTTTAAATTTATTTATTTTGTATTTATCAAAAAAACAGTAAAATGAATTTAAAATGCTGAAAAGTTAACAATAACTATAAAGAGGATAAAAATCATAAGCATGACTTATCAAGAGTGATAATGCAAATAAGATTGCTACACATATATTTACTTTGTGTTCAGCTTTCCCTCTGATTTTTTTTCCATCCCTGTATATCCTTATTCAAGGTCCCTTCCCCCTCCCACCACATCAGGTCATTTTTCTTCTCCGCAATTCCCCATCCCCTCCCTGGGCAGGGAGCAGACAGTCCTATGGTCCCACTGACCCAATAATGCTTGGAGCAGTCTCCACTCCTGGCCAAATCCAGTTTTGTCCATCCTCCCTCAAGAGTGAGTCAGGTGTTCCTATAGTTGGAGTGGGGTCCGAAGGGTCAGTCCAGGGTGTTTCTGATCCCAAGCTGTTCAGTGGTTGTGGTTTGCCGCTTGGGCATGCTTGGCTTTTTTTCTTGTTTGTTTGTTTAGACCACTACTTAGTGAGTACATCCCCTGCTTTTCTTTCTGAGATTGTGATACCTCGCTCAGGAGGATATTCTCCAAATACAACCATTTGCCTGCGAATTTTAGGATATCATTTTTTCTTACTGCTGAGTAGTATTCCATTGTGTAGATGTACTACAGTTTGTTAATCCATTCTTCAGTTGAGGGACATCTAGGTTGTTTCCAGGTTCTTGCTATTACAAATAATGCTGCTATGAACATAGTTGTAAGCTCCATCATTTTATTGAGCACAATTTACAGTTTATTAATTACTTATTCTTGGAGTTATTTATTTAACATTTGACCTCATGGAGACACCACATAAATGAAAATGTGAAATGGGTAACTATGAATAAGGGAGGTATGGTGTGCTGTATCAATGGGCATCTTTTGTGTCTTCTGTCCACTAACATTGAGTTTTTATTCCCAAAGAAGGCTTATATAGCTGGAGTAGCCAACTCAGCCTCATCAAAGCTTTCTCAGTCTGAAAACTGAAAGTCCTCCTTGCCCCACTTGTAAGCATGCTGGAGAACATCCTTCACTTGGTGTATGACTAGTGGCTATGTACTCTAGTGGGCACCTTAGCTTCTTAGCTAGCTCACTACTTTTAAATAAAGTATCCCAAGATTTGGAATAACGAATTCTTTCATTAAGAATTTCCAAAATCTGAAACTACCCCTGCATATGTTGGGGTATAATTTATAGTTGGAGTCTGTCTTCATTGTGGTGACAATTCATCATGGACCCTAGTGAGGCTCACCTGCAAGCCCCCTGGTTTCTGAATGCTTTTATGAATGAGATTCCATTTCCTCAACCTTTCATTACATGTTGGACCAATGAACTCTGTCCTGGTATATTGCATGAAATATGCAGAGAGGACTTTTCAGGATGCATGGCTCAGCCCCTTGGGTGGCTGTAATCTCCAAACTTTCCAGGCCAGAGGCTGTGTATATGTATTCTTGTTCAGTTGGGCTTGGAAAAGAGAGCAACCTCAACAAATACTGTCTCAAAGAAGCAGTCACTAGGATAGTACAGTTATAACTGAGTGAGCACCAGAGTCTCTGCGAAGGAAGGGCTCTTAGCAGGCCTAGAACCCAAGAAGACTCCAGGAGGCCAAAAGTTGAGCTTTGCTGTGAATGGTGATGCTTGAACATTGAACATGAATCAAGAGAAGTGATTGTGCTTGCTGTAAAGAATGAATCAATGCCGTTCACCCACAAATGCAAGTGGACACACTCTATTCTTTCCTTTCTAATGCTCTATTTTGGAAGTGAAAGCCCACTGCAAATGGAGGAATATGGAATATGTCACTCTTTCCCCAAGACCTTCCAAGCTGTTGTTTTAATTCTCACAGCTGGTCAGTCAACCATGGTGAGTAAGATCTCACAAAGAAGAACCTGCAGTGGTGAATCATAGTAAAGAAGAAACCATTTCAGCAGTCAGTGTTTTTTCTTATTTTTCCTTAGTAGGTTTTGCTTTGTTATTATTTTCTTTTGACTTTGTCTGCTGTTTTGCTTTTATGACATTATGGAAGTAATCATACTAGGGACATTTTCTTCCTCATGTTTAAACTAGGACCAGGGAGCAACTTGTGAGAAGTGTGTGTGTAAATGTGTGGATACATGGATTTCTAGTAGGAGTGTAAGGAATTGGTGAAGCAGCTGGCAATTAACAAGTGACAGGCTCAGAGGCATGACTCTGGATTGTTCCTTAGTCACATAGAAGATACAGGCTGTATGCTTAGTCCAGCCTTCCTTCTGCATAATTTTCTTCTTCCTCCATCTAGACTCAAATGACCTTATTTTGTTGTTTTTATTTTATTGAAGTCTGTATTTAAAATCTATGTTTACACTAAGGTCTAAGTAGGAGATAGAGGACAAATAAGGGCCACTGGAATATTCTTTTCTCTTCTGGTTAGACTATACTGAAACAATGACTCATGAATATCAACTTGGTCATGGTCATAAATATCAACTAGAGGACAGTGAGTAGAGGAGAGTGCCTTTTAGGCAGAGGTCTTTGGGTATCTACAGCATACCAGCTAACTGAAGACTAACGTTGAAAGAAAAGTGTTGTGAGATGGTCAGTCTTGTCAACATTTGTGAGGGTATTTCCAGAGATGCTTGATTGAAGAGGAAGACCCCCCCCCAATTATGAGCACAGCAATCCCATGGACTGGGATCCCAGTCTGAACAAGAAGTGTGAGTGGTGTCGCACTTTCATCTTTTGCTGCTTCCTGACTATTGATACGATGTCGCTAGCTGCCATCACTCCACCTCCTCTCCATCATGGTGGGCTATGCCCTCAAACTGTCAGCCAACATCAACACTTCCATGTTAAATTTCCTTTGCCAGGTGTCTTGTCAGACCAGCAAGTAACTAGTGCAGGCATTTAATGAAAAGCAATCAGAAAAGTGAAGGCTTATGCATCACATCAGAATGCTGATATTGCTGGATGGAATGAATATTTCTCCCTTTTCTCTAAAGAACTTAGCTACAGTTCTTTAAAATTCAGAATCTCTTCCTAAGGATTTAATAGATTAGCACTCAGCCAACAGATTATCTACCTTAATCAGTCAATCCATTAACACTCCTTGAGGGCCTGTATATGAAAAGCATCTCACTACTTGTTCTGAAGAATGCAAAATGAATACATGAATTCTGATCAACCAAGTTTCTTTTAATAAGCTGAATAAACTAGGAAATAGATGAGCATTTAGTCTGATGTAAGCCCTCCATGTATGGTTTCTACCGATGCTTTGTCACTGCTATTCCAGCTTAGTGACCTTCTGGTTGTTTCCTTGAAGCAAGCTAGAGAACTACTCTAGGCCTCAGTTTCCTCCTGGGGAAGATGGAGATGTGCTAGCCTTTGCTCTCCAAATCTGCTGTGAGTCAACGTAAGACCACTTATGGAAAGCGGCTGTGAATACTAGGAAGTATGAAACAAAACTCAAGGAATGAGAATGTGTTGGTGAGAGGGATAAGATATTAATGATTTACTCCAAATGCAGGGAAGAAATAAACATCTCTTGATCTTGGGGACAGGCCTGGAGCAAGGTCTTGGCTGATTTCTACTATACCATCCATTTCATCTATTTCTGGGATTGTACATCTAGGTATTTAAGTGACTGATTATGCTGTTTAAACTGTCAATTTGATACAACATATAATCACCTGGGTCCTCTTTTGTCTTTTTTTTTTTTTTGACAAGATCTAATCATATAGCCCTGGCTGGCCTAGAACTCACTATGTAGATCAGGCTAGCTTCAGACTCACAAGGAACTGCCTGCCTCTGCCTTCTAGGTAATGGAATTTCAAGTATGTGCAACTGAGCCCAGCAGAGAAGAAGGTCTTAATGAGGAATTATCTATATCAGACTGGCTCATAATTATGTCTGTTTTGATTGTTAATTGATATAGGAAAATCTACCCTGAGTTTGGGCATTATCATCTCATGGTCCATGCCCTGGGCTGCACTAGAACAGAAAAGGCTAGCTGCATACCAAGCAAGCAAACCAGGACAGTTATTCCCTTTACTCTTGACTGGATATGATAAGGCTAGCTCTTGAGTTCTTGGCCATAGCTGGGCACCGTAAGCCAAAATAGCCTTTTATCCCCTGTGTTGCTTTTTGTCAGGGTGTTTGTCACAGCAATGAAAATGAAATGAAGACATTGAATGTGAAAAAAATGTTCAAAATGAGGTTAAAATTGCTCTCAGTTTTTGCTTCCCACCATTAACATCACCCCACTGTGCAATCACTCAACATTTCCTGGCAGAATCACAAAAGAAAGGCCATCTTCCAGATCTCCTGATTCTCTAGAGAATTTGATTCAAAGAATGTTCTCTTTAAATTTTACTGTCTAGCAAAGTGGGCAGATGCCAATGACTGAAACACAACTGGGTCACCATCACCTCCAGAAGTGTTTCAGGCCTCTGCCCTTGAATTGTAGTTGCTGCCTTCCATGGGCCATGGGGTTGATTTGCTGGAAATGTCATAGCAAACCTCTGCAGTATGATTGGAAGGGTTTTAATGGTTTGCTGAGCTCCTGACTCTATGGCAGTGGTTATGGAGCACTGGAAGGTGTTACATAATAAACTTCTGGTTCACTAATATGCATACATTTCATCATCTATCTAAGAGAATTACAGTCCCTTATTAAAGCAAACTGCAAACTCTCCACAGTTTTAATCCTCGTAGGAGACTGCCCAGGTAAGGAAAGACATTTGGGCTACTGTGCCTGCCTCTATACCTCCTATGTTTTATCTGCCCCACCTGGCTTTGCTCTCTTTAAGTACTGTGATTTTATTGCATTGGCTTCCTTAGCAACGCTGTCCTAGCAGTGAACAAAAACATTCTAGAACTTTCCATTTGCACTAAAACAGCAAGGTTTTGAATTTTGAGGACTAAAATTTTCTAAAAGACTCTATTCAGTAGCATAGAGGAGAAAACAGAAAATGTGAACTACAGAACATGGGTTTCTGCTGGTCACAGCCCTTGTCTGTTGCTATCTCTCCTCTGGATGTAGATGGAGCCACTGCTGAGCCAAGATATGCACACTCATGTCCTTATTAATAGTGCTTTGACAGTTTGTATCCTTCTAGATGTTAGCTAGAGTCAACAAACTGAGAATAACCCTCCACAGAGTGGTTATTCTCCCTGAGAGGCAGATAGCATCTACACAAAGATAACAGTTTCTAACATGAGAGCTGTGAGGGTACACCACTCAAATGCACTATAGTAGTAAAGGGCTCTGCTGCCATGTTCATAGCTCCCTGGGTACCTCCACAGTAGCTCTAATCCTACTTTGATAGTTGACTGGAAACCTGGAATGGATATGTGAGAGTACCCCAAGTGATTGGTGGTCCACATGTTGCAGTCTTTCTCATTGAACACTTTCTGTCTCTGTGTAGTCTTGGTAGTCCACACTGCTAGGTTAGCTGGCCAACTGGGATCTTGCTGCTTTTCTTCAAGATTGTTCCTCTTTGTTCTATGGCAGCTACTTCACTAGGGGGTGGGGGGAAGACAGTAGCACTTAACTGCTCTAGGCTGGGTCCCTGGCTTCAGGACCACAACCGAGACATACACCCACATTATATTATTTATGCCTGTTGTTTACTCTTTGGCAACTTAGGAGGTCAGGAACTCTGACAGTAGCAAAATAAACAAGCACAAATTCAAAACACAACGTCCTGTTTAGGAAACCTTGAAAAAGGTAGAGCTGTGGTTATGGCTGAGTCAACAATAGGCTTGTTGTTTGGAAAAGCAAAATAAAATTCCATCTGTGTTCACAGCTCTGTCAGAGACACAGACAAAGCAAGCATACAGATGCCTGTCAACACAGCAACACCCAGTGAAGGGGAGAGTTCACTTTCCACACATGTATTCAGAATTTTATAACCAAATGACTTAAAATACCTTCAGTATTGGCACAAAAGTATTTTTCTTATTGTACAATTTGCCATGAAACTTGATATGGCTGCTGGGCAAACTATCTGGTCATAGATTAATTCATGATTAGCTGTGTGTTGGTGTTTGAACACAGCCATTTCTGAGAAGAGGGCCCAAATGAGTAGTTTACTGTTTGCTGAATGTATCATTGCAATGTCACTAAACACATGGCTGACTCCATGGACAGAGTGGAGTGGGTTTTATGGTGTCCCTCTTGTTCTAAATTTCTCTGCCTTTCCTGTTTTTACACTTTGGAGTAGGCAAGGTTATCTCCAAGGGTGAAAATATTCACTTATATCAGGGACTTTTTATCAAACTAAATTCATGTTCTTCCTAACATTTTCTTACAGCTCATATTTCCTAAGGTGTTTTGTGAATGGCCTATGCTAGAGCTTTGATTTGAAACATCTGCCAAACACTCACTGTTAAAGATTTGGTCATCGGGGTACTGCTGTAGGAAGCTGGTGGATCCTCAAGGAGATGGGGCCTAGCAGAAGGAAGTTAGGACATTGGGTATATGCCTTTGAAGGGAAGAGTGAACCTCCTTTTCTTACTTTGAGTTCTGTGGTTATGAGGCAAGCAGCCTTCTCTATCATGTGTTTTCACTATAATGCAATGTTATTTGTTATAAAACCAAAACCAATATGGCCAAGTAACCATGAACTAAGACCTCTGTAAACCGTGACCCCAAATAAACCACAAATCTTTAAAGTTATTAATCCTAGATTTAGTTACAGTTTGAAGAGCTAGCACAATATGCCTGTTTACCAGCATAAAGCATCCATAGTCCTCATGAGTAAAGCGTTGTAGTAATGGCAAGGCCTATAGTGACAGGAGGCATGTTTTTCTCTCATTCAAACATCCAGTGTAACTTCTCTGACATCAGAAGCTGTTATAACACTCAAGGTTTCTGAGTCAGTCAAGTTTGAGGTCAGCTCTCTAGTTAGCTCTCCAGTCCAATAATGAGATGAGAAGATTGCTATTGGAGCTATGGACTGCTTAGCGGATTTAATAAATGCTATCATTCTTACTATAGAGAAACCCAAGCAGTGCTAAAGTATGCCTACAATTTCATGCAGGTCATAGATGTCCCCTACTACTGCACTTCATTCTTGAGACTTAATCAAGAACATATATTCAAAAATGACCTTACAGGACCCTTTCTCTATAACTGCTGCCTTTTGAACATGTCCCTGTAAGTTTCTAGGTGTTGGAAACATAATCTCTGGTTTTATATGGTAATCGCATTTGGAAGTGTGTCCTCTGGGAGGTAGTAGAATTGGATGAAGTCACATGGACAGCATCATAGTGGCCTTATGAATTTTCTGAGATAGGCCTGGAGAGATGGCTCAGCTGTTAAGAGCACATACTGTTGAGTTCAATTCTCAGCTCCCATGCCTGTAACTACAGCTCTGTGCAGTCTTCCTTTAGGCTCCCACTAGGTATTATACTCATGTTTAAAGGCCTACACTCAGAACCTCACCTCCAACAGACACAAAACACAGATAATTAAAAACAAAACAAAAAACAGATTGAAAAGGACATCTTTTTACCCTTTTGAAAAATTTGTTATTGTTTTATGTGCATGAGTGCTTCTGCCAGCATTTATGTATGAGTACCATATGCATGCCTGGTACTTTTGGGACTTCTGGGACTGGAGTTACATATAGCTGTGAGCCATCAAGTATGCAGGGAATCAAACCTGGGTCGCATGTAAGAGCAACAAGTGTTCTTTAACTGCGGAGCTATCTCTCCAGCCCAAGATTTTTTGAGGTAGCTTCCTTGTTGTGTCCTATCATGTGGTACTCTCTATTATGTTGACTTCAGGAAGTCCCTAACCAAACACTCCTGGACTTCCAGTCTCTGTAACCACAAGGTAAATAACCTTTTCTACATATATTGCATGGTCTGTGCTATTCTGTTACAGCAACAGAAAATGGGTTAAGAAAATACCCAGAAGTCCCTACAGCTAAGCTAGTAATTCCCCAGGAGAATTTCCCCTAAGAAATGCAAGAGCTCTGTAAGTGAAAACATTCTTTATGAAATTTATTCAGACCAACCCTGCAAGATCCCACAAGGAAGATCTTTTCCTTCTTCTTTTAAACCTCGACATTATATTCTGCACAGACGTGTCTATACACAGAAGTCCCCGCCTTCCCTTAGGATTTTGTAAATTGTCTACATAATTAGCATGGGCCAGGGTTGCAATGTTTCCGAGCTGCTAGTTTCCTAGTTTCGCCAGGGTGAGTGCTGATTAATGAACAGACTCACATGGCAGTGCTAGGCATGGTGATGGGAAGGCAGATAGCTGGGAGGAGCTTGGGGAGATAAAGTCCTTGGATGGGAAGGGCAGTGAAGTACAGAATAGTCTCATTAAAATTGCATACCATTGAGGAAGAAACCTTTAAGTGACCTCATTTTTGTTCCATCCTACGAGATTCCCTACTCCAGCTGGCCTCCGGTGAGAGGATTAGATCACTTTCTCTTTTCTCTTCCAAGCATCTTGTTTCTTTTAATTTCTGCGGAAATCATCATCACCCTTGGGGTGTGCCATCTTTTCAGAGAAATGAACTTTGCAGTCTTCAACCAAGGCTTCCACAGGGAGGACATGGTGTCAGTATTGCCTTATGTCTCTGCTTTCTTTAGGGCCAGGTGGGACTGATTCCATCACACTGATCTTTGAAGATCTGAAAATATTTTTCATTAGTCATTGTTAGTATTTGGTTTTATAGGGATTTCAGCTACCCTTTGCCCCTTTTTGTTTTTGTTTTTAACTTGTTTAAAGTATTTATAGGAGCTTCCTAGAAAGGCTCATGTTAAGGAGAAGTTTTCCCTGTTGGGTCAGTCCTGATCAGATGTCTTCTGCAACATCAGGCAACAGTAGGCACAGAGACCAAGTAATGGTTCTCCATGTCAGGAGCATAGTGCTGGCATCCACTCTTACAGGCATCACAGAAATAATTACAATTGAAATACCTGGGACAAGTGTGAGGTTCTAGGTATCGTGAAAACTTGCAGCTCAGGACCCAGTGAGGGAGGATCAAGGATGCTTATTGGAGAAAGCAATGATGGGATGTTGAAGGAAAAGTGTCATGGAAGTGTTAGCAGAAAAGCAGGGAAGCACAGAAGAGAATTTTTGCTGGAGGAAGTTAGGGGCAGAAGATGATAACAGTTCAATGGTAATGAAAAGAACTGAGTGGTGAAGATGAGTTCTTCATCAAGAATAGGAGTTATTGAATAGGAAAAATGACACACGTAAGATCTGAGACTGTGGTTATTTTTGGTGAATGTGAAATGGGGGTAGAGATGCCAACTGGAAAGGGAAACACTGGAGGATTGAACTGTATTGTAACTCAGTTGTCCCTCAATGTTCTCAGCAGATTGATTCAAGGACTCCCAAATGTCCCCAAACTCTGGGATGCTCACATCTCTTCTGTACAATTGCACAGTGTGAGCCTTGCCTTCTGCATACTTTAAACTATCTGCAGAAACTTAGCATACCTAATGTGATGTAAATGTATGTAAATAGCTGTTATTTGGAACTGTTTAGGGAATGACAAGAAATTGTGTTTATATTCAGTACTCAAGGTATTTTTCTCTAAAGTGTTTTCTATTCTTGAGTACAATCCCATGGGTGCGAGGGCCACCTATCATTGTTTTTAGGCTGGTTAGTGGGTACATAACAGTTCATTTTAATACCTTTTATTTTTGTACATAAAAATATTTTATATTGATTTTAAAAAAAAAGCCAGAAGAGAATGGCAGAGATGTGAACCTAGAAGGTTAGAAAAGATGCTAAATAAAATATCATATCTCTTATGAATAACATGGATAATAAATCTATAACATATATCTTATATATAAATATAGATAGTGAAGTCTTAACCAACTTTAAATAGTGTGGTGATTGTTTTTACAATGCAGCATGGGTGGCACGATACTGCGGTTCTTATTTTTAGGGTTTAGGGTAGTCTGAACTACTGCCAGCAAACAATAACCAAGGACTTTTATCTCGAGTATTCATCTATTAAGCCATGAATAGACCCAGGGTAAACCTACCATGCAGGGCTGGAGGACAATAAAACAGCTGTTCTCACTCAAATCATTACAAAGTAATCTTAAAAGCAGTAGGAAAAACACAGTTGTTTTGCCACCTATAAAATATTTTTATGATCTAAATACTGGATTTAAATGTACATGAAAAGTGAGAAACATAATACAAGAACTAATACTAATTTAATCACATTATAACCTAGAGCAGTAAAAATATTGAGAATTTAGAAGTCTTGTGTCTAAAGGTTTTGGCAGCAAAAATAGTGTCTCTTTTCTTTTGCTGCTGGAATCTCTCTGTAGAGATGGTATCTTTTTTTTTTTGGCCTGGCAGATCCCCACACACTTTCTCAGTTTGCATCAGCTTCTAATATGCTAAGCCTCTGTACTTTCAATGTCACAAAACTTCCTCAATATTTATTTTTGCTGATGTCACATTCTCTGGACATCTTCATTCTTTCCTGTAACCTTTTCCTGGTTCTAATATTCAAACCCACCTTTCCAGTTCCTCTTGCTGTTTGGCAGACCATTTAAGGGGGTATCCCCACACCCTGGAGTCAGCTATCTCTAACTCTGTTTTTAATTTGAATTGCATTTCTGTGTGGCACTGTCACCTTTTGGGCCTTGTTATACTTCCATTTTTGTAGAAGATTTCATCTCATGACCTTTTGCTTAAAAAAATAACAACAAAAACCCCAACTAGGTTCTTGGTATGTAATTCAGGACAGCTAAAAACTCAAAATCTAATCCAGGCTACTTTCAAGCTTGCAGGCCTCTTGCCTCTGTTTCTTGTATGAGGAGATTACAAATGTGTAGCATCAAACAAAGCCACTTTTCTTCTATTTCTCTGTTCATTTTTGACACAAAATGTTGTGCAGCCCAGCTTGGCCTGAAGTCACTCTGTGGCTGAGGCTGGCCTTGAACTCTTGATCTTTCTACCTCCATCTCCTGAATCTGGGGCTTACAGACAAGGGCCACTATACCATGTGTAGAATATTTGTTTTAACTATGTAAAAATATGTTATGTTTGTTTTAATTATGAAAAGGTATGTTGCTGTTTTACCTTGTCTGTCTAGGGTACCCAGTTGGTCTAATAAAAAGCTGAACAGCCAATAGCAAGAGAGGAGGGATAGGCGGAAATTACTGACAAGGAGAATAAGTCAGAGGAGGAGGAATTTAGGCTCTGGGAAGAAAGAAAAGGGGGCACCAGGAAGACACCAGGGTCTAGTCATCCAGCCATCCAGTTAGCTATCCAGCCATCCAGTTAGCTGTCCAGCCATCCAGTTAGCTGTCCAGCCATCCAGTTAGTTATCCAGCCATCCAGTTAACTGTCCAGCCAAGGGAAGCAAGAAAGTAGGACATACAGAATGAAAGAAAGGCAAAAATGCCAGAGACAAAATGTAGATGAACAGAAATAGGTTAAAATAGGTTAAAAGAGCTAGTGGGACAAGTCTAAGCTAAGGCAGAGCATTCATAATAACAAGTCTCCATGTCTTTATTTGGGAGCTGTTTGATGACCCTCCCTGCCCCCAAAATGAAAACTACAATGCCTGGCTTGAATTTTCTCTCCTGAATATTCAGTTTTATAAAAGGTCATCGGAAGCTAAGGAATAGCTTTGCTATCTACACACAAACAGAAAACAGGCACAGTGACCAGTCTCTGATGGACAATGGACGAATAGCATGGTCCCTGATCACTATGTGATCTGTTCTTTATGCAGCAATTTGTGTCCTGAATATCAAGCAGCAAGCATTGTACCTAAAGCAATTGTTCTCAGATAATTCACCCTGATAACTGAGACTGGAACAGGTTTACTCAGGGACTGGTACAACTTACCTGACTGTGGTAGTAGAAATTCAATATCATGGGAACTTTGCTTGTATCTGCTCTTGCGTCCTGAAAAAAACCAAAACCAAAAACACAAATATAATCCTCTTAGTTGGGGCTGGAGGGTACAGAACAGATCTCTCAGGGAAGCAATGCAAAATGGTGTTTGGGATTCCCAGTGAACTGCAACATTGGAAGAAATACTAGGCATCTGTTTAGAAAATGCAGGAAGTGGTACATGAGACAGGCAGGAACAATCAGGGACTGGCTGAAGGAAGAAAGTCCTAAGATAAAATTTTAAATTACCATGTCACTGAAACAGCTCTTTTTTTTTCTTTTTTCTTTTCTTTTTCTTTTTTCTTCTTTTTTTTTTTTTTAATCAGGCTTTTGTAGCTCGGGACAATCTTTAACTTATGATCTTCCTGAAAAAGAGATGGGAAACCTGTCTCCTGGGCACTGGTATGTACTATAAAAGCATCATTTCCATTGATGTCAATGTTAATAATGAGTTCTTCAAGCCTGTAAGCCTGCCTCCTGATGTCCTTTTTCTGGAGACAAGTAAAAAGGAGGGGAGTAGGACCGTCTTACTCCTTAACTGGCAGCGTTTGGATTTACCTTGCTATACTGGCTGCCTTGAGCAACAGGGCTGTTAGTCAAAGAGCTGGACAGATTGCTCTATGCTAAGCAGCCATTTTGAACATCTTGCAGACCCCTGGAGAAAACTGCACAATGATAGTAGCTGATTTCTCTAGCTCTTCAAGAGAAGGTTAACTCTCAGCAAGAACCATTTCAAAGAATTTGTACCAGGCATTTGCTGAGATAAATCCCAGTGACTTCTCAATAACCCCCAAACCATTTCCATGTGGGTTAGGGAAAACTCCCCCTCAGAGGCTTAGCAGAGGACTAGCTAGCTGTAACTGGTGCTCAGAAGGCAAGGCTGAGATGTTTATGCCGGCACAAACATACACCTTCATTTGCTCGTGAGCTTTGCTGTGCTTGGTGCAAACCCTTCTTTTCTGGCTACAGAATGAGCTCCCTTGCTGAGTCAGCCTGGGATTCCCTGTGTGCCTCCCTTTATATTGTAATATTAGGTCCAATAAAATACTTCTCTTGCACAGTGCTTTCTTATGTACCTTTATTAGCAGAGGAGAAGCTGATAAACATGCAGAAGGAAGCATTGGGGACAGCAAAGTGGCAGTGACAGCTGAGCAGTTGGTAGACCAAGCTGCATGATCAGAAAGGCAGCCAGCTGCTTGACAGCTGACATAGAAACAGGTGAATGGTGCGAGAGTACAGCCAGGGTGAAACACAGGGAATGACGACTGTAAAGATGGATATAAGGAATGGTAAAAAGCTGAAGCCAAAGAAGGGTGACAAGCTGTAAACACCAGAGGTGAGCAACTGTAGGCTCTATTTACTGGAAGAGTTCTGGGGCAGTGCTTCTCAACAGTGCTACTGCTCAGACCCTTTAAAACAGTTCTTCATGTTGTGGTGACCCCCGACTATAAAATTATTTTTTGCTGTTACTTCATAGCTGTAATTTTGCTACTGTTATTAATCATAAAGTAAATACTTGTGTTTTCTGATGGTCTTAGGGATACCCTTGTGAAAGTCATTCAATCCCTTACCATAGGTCACAACCCATAGGTTGAAAATCACTGTTGTAGAGTTATTAAGCATTTAGGGCCAAGGGCCTCAGAATCCCAGATCTAGGAACTGTGAGACCACCTTCTGTCAAGGGCTGAGCATCCCAATATTTAAACCTGTCTAGAATCTGCCATGCTGGCTAAGTGCTGTTAGCTAAGAACTATCAGACCTTTAGGCTTACCTTTGTAGAGCTAAGGGTCCCACTGTGCAGGAACTCCAACACTAGAGGGTGCCCCACGCTGCTGCTCTCACCTGCCTTCTGCCACAGTTTACTGAGGACAATGCAAAATAATGAATTATTTAAAAATATAGCATCATAAAACAATTGTAGTCAAATGACTGCTTTTAGATATTTACACTTTGCATATTAATATTGTTAGCATTTGTCACCAAACATGACAACCTGAATTCAATCTCCAGTACCCCCATAGGGTGGAGGAGAGAACTGACTCCCTACTTATTCTCTGTCCTCTTCACACAGGGATGCTCTCTGCAAATACATACAATTTAAAATATTTCTAAAAGACAGTGTGCATGAAAATGCCATGCTTAAAGAAAGATTATATATATGACCTTCCCACTGAAATGCAAGTTTGCCAGATACAGTTATTTCTATAATGCCTGCAAGAGCTTCACTTTGCTATAGAATATGATGAAAAACATCTGGATGATAGGTGAACAGGTTAGGATATGTTACCGAGAAACAGGAGTACTCATGGGGCAATTCTCACTGCAAATGAGATGAATTCTAACACAGTTCTCTTAATAACCAGGTAGTGTGTGTGTGTGTGTGTTTGTGTGTGTGTGTGTGTGTGTATTCACACTGATTTCTTTCTTTTCTCATTTGGCAGGTAAGTTACTTTCTCTCAGCAGCTGTTCTGGGTTAGGAGGTCCCCAGGTATCTTTTCACTGCTCAAAACAAATGACATAATGTTTTGAGAACAGAATAAAAACACCATCTTTATAAATCCAAACAGCTTTAGAGGGAAACCCAAATGCACTCGGGTCAGAGGAACAGAGATGCTACATGCAGGGATAGATCTGGGCCCAGAGGCTTCTGGAAAAGACTGTTGCTTAGGTACAAAATCACTACAGTATCTTGGTATGGACAAGTCCCTACAGATCTCAGGTATCATGATGTGTTACGCTAGAAACATCTATAGACATGTCTTTCCACAATTTCAGAATCTAATGAATAATCATCAGTTGACAAGCTGTTTCTGTTTTGTTGGATACAATGTACCAAGTAATTCTGATTTCACTGGATAGAACACCAGTTCTTCCATTTCCATATTTATCCCTAATAGTAATTCAGATTACAGATTTTATATAGCAGTGTGTGTGTGTGTGTGTGTGTGTGTGTGTGTGTGTGTGTGTGTGTGTGTGTGTGTTACAGGATGGCTACAAATGGGTTAAAGACAGCACAGAGTTAAAAGGGGTATTGTTGAGGAAGAGTCACAGACAGAGACAGTATAGAGGCAGAATCACTACAGGTGGTTATATAAGATATTAATTAGCCCAGTTGGAGAGCTGCTGGAGGCAAACTAAGCAGAGCTTCAAGGTAGAGCCCAGATGTAGAGGCTTAGTACTGTCAAAGATGAGCTGTAGCACTAAGATGAGCCAGGCAATCTGTAAGACTATTGAGGTGAGGCACAGTACCCAGCCTAGAAAAGTGGGTGCATGAATCAATGGCAATTCAGGTCAGTCAAGCAATGAGGACTATGTTGAAATAAAAGTCCAGGAACAGTTGAGTGTCCTCTGCCTGTTGGTCTCTTGCTCTACACAACAGGTCATCAAATGACAGGTCAGCATGTTAGGAGGATAGTCAGAGAGTGTGGGCTTGAAAGTCTTTGATGGATCCATTCCTCAGTCAGCTGCTTATAAAAGTGAAAGCCATAGCTGCAGAACTTTGGAAACAGGGAAAAAGAATGAGACGTGAGTCCTAACTATCTCTAAGCAGAAATACAACACTCTAAACTGCTTAGAAGGGCATTCATATTAGTACTATATATCTGGAGGATTTCTGGAAAACAACAAAGACATAGCATTGTGCCCTTAGAAAATCCAGAGCCTAGGAGATGGCTCAGTGGGTAAAGGTGCTTACTATTTACATACTGATCTATCTGGCTTCAATTTCATCCCAAAGCCATGTAAAAGGCAAGGTCTATAATTCCACTGTACTCATAGAAAAATAAGCAAGGATAAGAAAATCTCCATAAGCCCAATGGACCCTGCATCAAATAAGATGCACAGTAAGAACTAATATTAGGTTGTTCCCTGACTTCTATATTCAACTATAGATCTTGTGCACAACATTCACACATGGGTATGCATATGTGCATTGGGAAAACCAACAACCAAAAATAGTTCATCCAATGAATCTGTCAACCACTTGTTCAGGAAATAGCTCTAAGGAAAGTTGATGTGGGAATGTCTTTCTGTATGCTGTAAAATAAAGGGATTGTTTTGGCCATAGCAGGCACCATAGAAGTACGTGGGAAATTAGAACATAGATGGGGAAGGAGGGCAGAGTCACACATAGACTGGATCAAGCTACCCAGGAAGCAACATGTAATGAAATAGGTAAGCCACAGGCCATGTGGCAGGATAGATTAATGGAAATGGGTTGAATTAAGACACGAGAGCTAGCTAGCAATATGCCTGATCCATAAGCCAAACAGCATGAAATTAATGTAAGTATTTGAGTGTTTCTTTGGGACTTTGGCATAAGCAGCATTGGGCAGATCTGGATTGTGGGGCTAGGCGGTCTGGGACTGGACACAGTTATTTTGGGGGGTTTAATCACTGGCGGGTATCATTTTGGGGGGCTTAAGAAGTGGTGGGCAGATCTGGACTGTGGAACTAGTCTGGGTCAGAAGACTCTTTTTACAGAAAGTCATCTATTCTGGAGATTTTACAAATGGTATAGATTCTACTAGAAAAGCAGGTTTCCACCATGTTTTATTTTGGTCCCTACTTGGTAGTCCCTTTGGCTTTTGCCTTTTCTAACATGTCAGAGTGCCTTGAAATATTCCAAAGTTAGTGGTTTCTGTTGTCTATGTGTGCATCCTTTGAATTCATTTGTGAAAACCATCTCATTCAACTGGAGGCCAGAAATCAATCTGGAAATAGTTCGTCATATATATATATATATATATATATATATATATATATATATCCTCAGTATCAAGGCTGAGATCTGTAGGTAATAGGTTCCAAGAAGCCAGTTCATGTTTTAGGAATAAATTATGGTCCCACTGCCAGAGGCTCCACAAATTGCTCACACCATTTGACTGTCATTTATATTCAGAGGGCCTCCCTAGTTCAGTCCCATGCAGGTTCACCAGATGTCAGTTCAGAGTCAGTGAGCTCCAAGTAGCTTGGGTCAGCTATCTCTGTGAATTTCCTAATCATGATCTTGACCCCTTTGTTCATATAATTTCTTCTTCTCTTCCCAGTTTTCTGAGGAACTGTCAAACTGATTTCCAAAGTGGCTGTACAAGTTTACACTTTCACCAGCAATGGAGGAGTGTTCCCCTTATTTTACATCCCCTCCAGCATAGGCTGTCATCAGTGTTTTTGATCTTAGCCATTCTGACAGGTGTAACATGATATCTCAGTGTTGTTTTGATTTACATTTCTCTGATTGCTAGGGATATTGAGTAGTTCTTTAAGTGTCTTTTGGCCATTTGAGATTCTTCTGTTGATAATTCTCTATTTAGCTCTGCACCCCATTTTTAATTGGATTATTTGGCTTTCTGATCTCTAGTTTATTGAGTTATTGAGTTCTTCATATATTTTAGAGATCAGTCCTCTCTCAGATGTGAGGTTGGTGAAGATCTTTTCCCATTCTGTAGGCTGTTTTGTCTTATTAACCATGATATTATTATACAGAAGCTTCTCAGTTTCAGAAGGTCCCATTTATTAATTGTTTCTCTTACTGTCTGTGCTACTGATGTTATATTTAGGAAGTGGTTTCCTGTGCCAATGTGTTCAAGGATATGTCTCATTTATTTTTCTATCAGGTTCCATGTAACTGGATTTATATTGAGGCCTTTGATCCACTTGGACTTGAGTTTTGTATAGGGTGACAGATATAAATCGGTTTGCATTCTTCTTCTATGTACTACATTCAGTTATGCCAGCACCATTTGTTAAAGATGATTTTGTAGTTAAAAGTTTTCTGACCCATCTGAGCCCAGAGTCTGAACAAATCTCTCTTACCCATGGTCCCACAGCTGCTTATAAAATAATTACTCAGAGGCTTATATTAATTACAAAACTATTTGACTAATGGCTCAGGTTCATTACCAACTAACTCTTATAACTTAATTCAACCCATTATTCTAATCTATGTCTTGCCATATGGCTTCATGGCTTTACCTGTGTTCTATTACATCTTGCCTTCTTGGAGGCAGCCTGCAGCACCTGTTTGACTCTGCCCATTTTCTTTATCTATGCTTGGATTTCCTGACTTCCTCTAAGCTGCCTTGCCATAAGGCAAAACAGCTTCTTTATTAACAAATGGTAACAAAGTATATTCATGGAATACAGAAAGACATTCCAAATCATGCTTTCTGTTTTTCCATTATGTGTTTTTGGCTTTTTTCGTCAAAAATCAGGTGTTCATATATGTGTGAATAAATGTCAATGCCTTTAAATCAATTTAATTTATTCACATGTTTGTTTTTATGCCAACACCAAGCTATTTTTATTACTGTAGCTCTATAGTAGAGCTTGAAGTCAGGGATAGTGATGCCTCCAAGTTTTTTTCATTGAACATGATTGTTTTCTCAACCCTGGGATTTTGTTTTTCCATATGTGGTTGAGTGTTGTTCTTTTGACATCTGTGAACAATTGTGTTAGGATTTTGATGGGGATTGTGGTGAAATGTTTTTTATATGTTATAAATAAGGCACTGTTTTGGCCTATGTACAGCACCGTAAAAGTGGGTAGAAAATCAGCACAGGCAGGCAGTTAAAAGAGTAGAGTTAAGCCAGTTTCTATCTGACCTCTAAAAAAGACAGATATGTAAGAGATACAGGCCAGCCATGGGCTGAGCCACGTGGTAGGAAAATAAATAAAAATGAGTTAAATTAAGATAAAAAGCTAGCTAATAATGTGTTTAAGATATAGGCTAAACAGTGTAAAAGATATAAGTGTGTAATTTATTTTTGGAGGGGACAAAAGCTGCGGTGCACAAATTAAGTTTTAACTGCCGCCACATGCGCCAGGTTATAAACTTTTTAGACCCAAAACAGCCTAAAAAAAAAAAAAAAAAAAAAAAAACCTTTCTACAACAGATGGCACCCAATGTGGGGCCAAACACCCACATAAAGCCTAAAAAAGTTTTAAAAACTTAAAACAAGTTATAATCACTAAAACAGAGCCAAAAGTGGCTTTCTAAATCATATATTTAAATTGATTTATGATACAGAGACAGCATAGTGTTCAAACAAAAATTTAAAAATGGCACATCCGCAACACACAGCTTAAACTCATACGTTTCACAAAAGACTTGACATAAATATAATTGATTTAAGGTTTCTGCTTATATTAAACAAAAAATTAAATTAAAAATTCTCAATAAAACAAATTTAAACTCTCAAACCTCTAAACAAAAAACTATATATATAAAATACACACAAGCTTCAGAGAGAGAAAAAAAAATTTTAAAAAGCCCTTTAAAAAACTAAAAAAATAAGAATAAAAAGGCTACATAAAAATAACAAGTAAACAAAGAGTCTAGATTAAGGTTATTGAGTTTACTTTTAATTTTTTAACTTTTAATGAGCTAATTACAAAAAAACCCCAATTAATTACTAAGGCTACTAAGTTAAACCAATACTTATATTTTAAAGACATCTTGACTTTAAAATCTGTTTATAAAAATATGTTACTTAAAAAAAGAGATTCTGCTTTTGTCTCCACAAAAGATCAAAACCTGAAAATTGGTTCTAGGCAAATGTGGTTTCATTTGCCAAGGCCACCTAAAATTCTCTAATAAAAAAACCAACTTCCAAAATGGCCAGTTAAGATGATGCAGCTTCAAAACGCCATAAAATTGTCATCGTCCTTTGACAACAAAAAAAAAAAAAAAAAGCTACGCCCAATTTCCCAAAAGTATTGCTTATTAATATTTATTTTCATTATAAATAGTTAATAATCATAATCAATCTAAAAAAAAGGAGGGAAGGAGAATATGATATAGAAATGATTAGAAAAGATAAATGGATTTTGATTCATTGATATAAACTTAAAGTTAATTTTGTTATGCTGTATGTATTTTTCTACTCTTGATTAAGATATGATGCTGATGTAACTCATTTAAAATTGTAGTATATAATTGAGAAATGCAGATAGATAGTCTTCAAACACTTCAAAGACATGAAAAATATGGCATTTAAAATATTTTAAAAACTTAGACTTTTCTAGATGATGAGACAGGTCTGTTCCTGACAGCACCAATGTATTTCAAGAAAATGATGGGCATTAAAAAGACTTCATGGAAAATTTATTTTGTGGCAACAGTTAGCCACTAGACAAGAAACTGTTCTGATATTGACTGCTTGATAGTATGCTATATAAACTGGACATGCAGGTTCCATAAGAAAGTGACCTCTAAACATTGGCAAAGCAAGCCGAGATAGTCCTTCATATTCCTGCTTTGCAATAAACATTGCCAGACATTCTTCAGGACACAAGGAGAAGCGACTGATAGACTGTGTCAGATTTCCTGCATCACTAAAAGGTTTGCCAGAGACTTTGGGCCATAAAGGCTAAAGATAGATGCCCCAACATTACAAAAAACTTTAGATGACTGTCCAGGCAGACAAGTATCATCTCTGTCATTTTCTAGACTTTAGAAGTTGCTTGCACTTCCTGTTTATTTGCCTAATATTATATCCTTCTATGGTCTTTGATATGGTTAAAGGTTTAATAATTATAAATATAGTTCTTTTTAGTTTAAAAGATATATTAAATATAAAACTTTAGACTCACAATGATAAGATAGATAATGAAATATTCTCTTTAACTTGAATACAAATAGACTAAATATTGTGACTATAATTCCTGCTTGAGAGCTGTTCTGTTATAATTTTGCTATATGAAAATTAAAACCTTCCTTTTTAATTAGACAGAAAAGAGGAAATGTGGTGAAATGTTCTTTATATGCTACAAATAAAGCACTGTTTTGGCCTATGTACAACACCGTAAAAGTGGGTAGAAAATCAGCACAGGCAGGCAGGTAAAAGAGTAGAGTTAAGTCAGTCTCCATCCGACCTCCAAAAAAGACAGATATGTAAGAAATACAGGCCAGCCATGAGGTGAAAAATAAATGAAAATGAGTTAAATTAAGATAAAAAAGCTGGCTAATAATGTGCTTAAGATATAGGCCAAACAGTGTAAAAGATATACGTGTGTAATTCATTTCTTTGGGGGACAAAAGCCACGGCACGCAAATTAAGTTTTAACTGCCGCCGCACACGCCAGGTTACAAACCTCCCAGACCCAAAACAGCCTAAAAAAAATTTTCTACAACAGGGATTGCAGTAAATTTGTAGATTGCTTTTGGTAGGATTGCCATTTTTACTGTGTTTATCCTACCTATCCAAGAACATGGGAGATGTTTCCTTTTTCTGATATCTTCTTCAATTAATTTCTTAAATGACTTAAAGTTCTTGCCATATAGGACTTTCACTTCTTTGGTTAGAGTTACTACAAAATGTTTATTGTTATTTGTAACTGTAAAGAGTGATGTTTCTCTGATTTCTTTTTCTTCCAGCCCCTGCAGCCCTCCTGAAAAAAATATAAACACAAAGTGTGGTGATATAGTTTATATTTAATAAAACCGGCCTGGCATATCAGAAAACAGATCCACCCACAGTCAAGCCAGGAAGCTCAGAGAGTGGTAACTAATGCCTTTAATCCCAGCAGGGAAAAACTGGGAGTGGTAACCTACTCTTAATCCCTTAACTCCAGAGCAGAGAACTTTCTGTGTTTCTGTGGGTTAGGGTTAGGGTTAGGGTTAGGGTTTTTTATTATTTATATAATAAATTATTTTATATAATAAATAATAAATATATATAGAAGGGCTATTTTTTTTAGTTAATCTTATATTCTCCCACATTTCTAAAGGTGTTTGTAAGTTGTATGAGTTCTCTGGTAGAATTTTTGGGGTCATTTATGTATACTATCATATCATCTGCAAATAGTATATGATGTACCTACTTGATCTTTTGTTGTCTTACTGCTCTTGCTAAAACTTTGAGTACTATATTGAATAGATATGAAGAGAGTGAACAGCCTTTTCTTGTTCCTTATTTTATTAGGATCACTTTGAGTTTATTTTTATTTATTTGGATGTTGGCTGCTGGTTTGCTGTATATTGCCTTTATTATGTTTAGGTATGTTCCTTGTATTCCTGATTTCTCTAAGACCTTTATCATGAAGGGATGTTGGATTTTGTCAAAGTCTAATCTGCATATAATGAGATGATCATTTGGGTCTTTTCTTTCAGGTTGTTTATATAGTGAATGACATTACCCAATTTTAATATATTGAAACATCTCTGTATCTATGAGATGAACCCTACTTGATCATGGTGCATAATTTTTTGTATGTTCTTGGATTTAGTGTGTTAGTATTTTATTGAGTCATTTTTGCATCAATGTTCATGAGGGAGATTGTTCTGCAATTCTCTTTCTTTGTTGCATCTTTGTGTGGTTTGGTTATCAGAATGAATATAGCCTAATAAAGCGTTTGGCAATGTTCCTTATGTTCCTATTGTGAGGAACAATTTGAAGACTATAGGTATTAGTTCTGGTAGAATTCTATACTGAAATCATCTGGCCTTATGTGTTGCATAATTTCTGGTTGTTATTAAGTGAAAACTCAAAGCCAGATGTTAGGTGAAAGACTAGAATATCAGAGAGAAGAAACAGTTGATTTTTACCCAGTTGATTTTTACCCAGCTATCTTCCAAAGTCCTTAGCCTGGCTCATTCTTTCTACAGAATACTACACCCTCTGCCTATACTTCTTTAAATATCTTCTTCACCCTAATGTTTTACTTCCAGGTTCAACTCTGCATCATATTCTAGAGTTAAGATTAAAGGTGTGAGCTACTAGTATTTGGTAGTGAGACCTTGAACTCACAGAAACACAGAAAGTTCTCTGCTCTGGAGTTAAGGGATTAAGAGTAGGTTACCACTCCCAGTTTTTCCCTGCTGGGATTAAAGGCATTAGTTACCACTCTCTGAGCTTCCTGGCTTGACTGTGGGTAGATCTGTTTTCTGATATGCCAGGCTGGTTTTATTAAATATAAACTATATCACCACACTTTGTGTTTATATTTTTTTTCAGGAGGGCTGCAGGGGCTGGAAGACTTTTAATAACTGCTTCTATTTCCTTAGGGATTATATGTTTATTTAATTCATTTATCTGGTCTTGATTTAATTTTGGTAAGTGGTACATATTCAGAAAGCTGCCCATTTCTTTTAGGTTTTTCCAATTTTGTGAAGTACAGGTTTTTGAAGTATGACCTAATGATTCTCTGAATTTCCTCTGTGTCTTTTGTCTTTTCATTTCTGATTTTGTTAATTTGCATAGCCTCTCTCTGCTCTTTCCTTTGTTTGAATAAGAGTTTGTCTATTTTGCTGACTTTTTCAAAGAACCAACTCTTTGTTTCATTGATTCTTTGTATTGTTTTCTTTATTTTAATTTCATTAATGGTGGCCATGAGATTGATTGTTTCCTGCCTTCTACTCTTTCTGTGTGAGTTTACTTCTTTTTGTTCTAGAGTTTTCAGTTGTGCTTTTAAGTCTATTGTGTAAAATTTCTCCAAATTCTTTATGTAGGCACTTAGTGCTATGAATTGTGTATTGTGTCCCATAAGTTTAGGTATGTTGTGGATCCATTTTCATTGAATTCTATGAAGTCTTTTGTAGTGGGCTTCAGGTATTGCCCAAAAAAGTGTTAGTGACCTTAGTGAATCCTAGTGACCTCAGAAGATCCAGCCCCCAGTGGAGCATGGCCAGGATCCATCAAGACCCTGGAAGCGACTCGCCTTCCTGTTTTGTGCCTGCTTTTCTCTGGAAGAAGATCAAACAGCCAGAGCCGAAGTTCTGACTCTCCTAGAATTGCATTAAGGATACTTTATATCTGTGAGTGCTTGTCTATCCATTTAATAAATATTAGTCCTTATATAATATATTGCATTTGAATAATTTTGACTATAGTTTTTAATTTTTTAATTTCTTCCTAGACTCAGAGGTGGTTCAGTTAAAAGTTGTTTTGTTTCCTTGAGTTTGTAGGTTTTCTCTGGTTTGTGTTGTTGTTGAATTCCAGCTTTAGACCATGGTCGTCTGATAGGATATAAAGGCTTATTCCCAATTTTTTAGGTACTTATTTATATTTCATTTATGACTATGTATGTGGTCAGTTTTAGTAAAAGGCGAAAGATTTATATGATCTGAAGAGAAATCAGAGTATGTGGTCAGTTTTAGAATAGTTTTTATGAGGTGCTGAGAAGAAGGTATATTCCTTTGTGTTTGGGCGCAAAGTTTTGTATTATATCTATTAAGTCTATTTGAGTTCCAACATTTGCTAGCTTTCTTTTTTTTCTCTGTTAAGATTCTGTCTTGCATACCTGTCCATTGGTGAAAGTCAGCTCTTGAGGTCTCTCATTACTTTGTGTGGGGTTTGATGTGCAATTTAAACTTTGGTAATGCTTCCTTTACATATGTAGGTGCTCTTGTATTTGGGGCATAAATTTTCAGAATGGAGATTTTATATTGATGAATATTTTTTTCTGAGATGAATATGTAATAACATTGTAGATCTCTTTTTATTGATTTTAGTTTGAGATCTACTTTGTTAGACATTAGGATAGCTATACCAGCTTGCTTAAGTCCATTTGATTGGAAAGTCTTTTCCCAACCATTTACTCTAAAGTAGTGTCTGTCCTTGTATTTGAGGCATGTTTCTTGTATGCAGCAGAAGGATAGATCCTGCTTTCATATTCATTCTGTTAGCTGCTTTTATATTCATTCTGTTAGCCTATGTCTTTTTATAGGGCAGTTGAGCACATTGTTATTAAGGGATATTAGTGACCAGTGATTGTCAATTCCTATTGTTGTTATTATTATTATTATTTGGTGGTAGTGTGTTTGTGTTTCCCTT
>PVIH01000472.1:127690-193341 GCA_004025045.1 Sigmodon hispidus
TTTTTTTTTTTTTTTTTTTTTTTTTTTTTTTTTTTTTTTTTTTTTTTTTTTTTTTTTTTTTTTTTTTTTTTTTTTTTTTTTTTTTTTTTTTTTTTTTTTTTTTTTTTTTTTTTTTTTTTTTTTTTTTTTTTTTTTTTTTTTTTTTTTTTTTTTTTTTTTTTTTTTTTTTTTTTTTTTTTTTTTTTTTTTTTTTGCTGTGGCTTCATCTATTGCTTGTATTTTTGTGAGTGCATCTAACTTCCTTAGGTTGGGGTTTTCCTTCTAGTGCTTTCCATAGGCTGTATTTGTGGATATGTATTGTTTAAGTCTGGTTTTATTATGAAATATCTTGTTTACTTTGTCTGTGGTGATTGAGAGCTTTGCTGGGTATAGTAATCTGGGCTGACATTTGTGATCTTTTAGTGTTTGTATAACATCTGTCCAGCACCTCTGGCTTTCATAGTCTCCATTGATACTTTGGGTGCTATTCTGATAGGTTTGCATTCATAAGTTACTTGGCATTTTTTTTCTTTTGCAGCTGTTACTATTCTTTCTTTATTCTGTATGTTTAGTGTTTTCATTAAAAACTTTCTTTAATGGAAAAGCTTTCTTCTTTTTTATTTTTGAAGAAAGTCTCATTTTTTATCCATGTATCCCCTTGTTCAAACTCCCTTCTGTCTCCCCATCCCTCCCGATCACTCTCTCTTCTCCCCTTCACCTTATCTCCTCCCCAGAAAGGGCAGGAGATCCCAAAGAGGCTTAGATCAGCATCCACTCCAGGAAGCTCTGCTTTCCTCACCCCAACACACCTTAAGAATGCCACCATTAAGCATTTGAAACCAGTGATAGCAGAGGTTTGCCCATTTTTCTGTAACCCATCTGATGTTTCCATTCATGTATTTGAAAAGTTCCTTGATTTAAGGTTTTATTTTTGTGTGTGTGACTGTAAAGCCTTAATGAAATTTTTTTCTACACTGGAGCATATGGTATCTGGGGCAACTGAACCAATATTCCCAGACTATGACCACTCATATTTGGTTCCAGAGCAAAGAGCAAAGCCTTATAAACTCTTTGGTAAATCTCCTTAAGGTCTAGCATTATAGGAGAGGTTGCCATGGCAACCAGCAGAAAGTGTGACCGGGTAGTCATAGAAATGAACAGACTAGGTGGTGAGGAGCACTGTGGTAACAGAGCTGTTAGCAGTTAATAAGATAATTCAAAGGAAGGTATACAACTCTCATCTAGGATCTCATCTATCACTCATCCTTGCTTTCCAGTTTCAGGTGATCATGATAGATACTAGAGAATATGAGACTTTATAATGAACTTTCACAAGGTCATGACAGTGTGCAACTATTCAGTGATATAGCTATTTTGGAGTCACCCATATCACTGTAACTAAGCCCTCATCCACACTCCTGTAAGTCCAATAAATTCCTTGGTTCATCAAATTGGACTTGGGTGGGATCTTGGTTCAGGTTTGCTGTTGGTGACTTATCAGGCAGTGACTAGACACTTGTAAATGCCTCTGCAGGAAAACTAATTCAACACAAGTAGAGAAGGAGACTTCCAGAATATTGTTAGTGGTTTTGTTTAGAGATATTACAGTGATTTCAGTTTAGAGCTTATTTCTGGGGGGAAAAGTCTCAGAAAACACATAGTGAAGGAATATTAATAATGTACCTTTTGTTACTGAAAATTACTTTTTAGAATTTACTTATTTTTATTTTGTGTGTGTAAATGTTTTGCCTGTGTGTTTGTATATGCACCATGTGCTCATGGAGGCCAGTAAAAGTGTCATATTTCTGAACTGGAGTTAGAGATGGTTGAGTTGCCATGATGAGTTAAATAGTGGAATTTGAGATATATATTTTCCATGAGCATCACCTGCTCTTCATACAGTGAGCAAGGCAGTTAGAACAAATGTCTTTTTTGAGAACAAGTAAAAATTGTTAATGAAATAGGAAGTGTGTGTGTGTGTGTGTCTTTGTGTGTGTGAATTGTATTCACTATGGTTTTTATACAGCATCAGTTATTATAAGTTTATTGAATGTTACTTACACTTTCTAATTAAATTGTCCTAGGACTTTTAGAAATATAGTCACATTTTTACTTAAAAATTAAATATGATTATTCATTAAAAGTTTACTATACCAAAGGGAAAGAAATAGGAAAAACAATCTTTAATATTTTTAAGGCTATTTGATGGCTCAGGGGAAATGCTGCAAAAGCAAAAATTCAGCAAAATTGCAGGGAAATCATAAAATGAATAAAAGTCAAGGTCACTCACTGTGAAAGTCTGATATCAGCTCTCATATTTACAGGCACTGTCAGTGGACTGGGTGTGCATGCATTAGAGACAGTTCCTGGTGCACCATGCAGCAGAGTGAGGAATCTCTTAAATATCTCTACAGGTGAAACAGAAAATAAGATCAGGATAGTCAGTATGAACCAGCATTGAAGTTTATTTGAAGACACTTGATCAGGAACAATAGTGGAGAGAGAGAGAGAGAGAGAGAGAGAGAGAGAGAGAGAGAGAGAGAGAGAGAGAGAGAGAGAGACTCTTAGGGAAGGGAGAGTATATGCTTAAGTATGGGCCTCAGTTTTTTCAGAGTGTTTAAGTGTTTTCAACAACAGGAATGTTAGGTTTATGCAGAATCTGGTGTTTTGGTTGTTCTTGTGATTGTTATTATTGTTTGTATGTTGAAGATTTTAAGTGACTGTTTTTATTAATTATTTTTTAAATTTATTTCTTTTTGTGTATAACTGTTTTGCCTCCTTGTGTGCATTGTGCCAGGTGTATGTGTGATGCCTGCACAGATCAGAAGAGGGCATCAGGTCCCCTGGAACTGGAGTGAAGCGTGGTTATCAGCCATCATGTAGATGCTGGAAACCCAATCTGGCTCTGTAAAGAACAGCCAGTGGTCTTGACAGCTGAGCACTTCTTTTACCATGTTTTTTTTTTTTTCAGACAAATTCTCACTATTTAGCTCCAACTGGGCTAAAACTTGCTATGTAGACCAGGCTGGCCTTGAACTCACAGAGATCTACCTACCTCTATATCTCTTGTTGGGATTAAAGGCTCATGCTCCTGGTTCCTTCTTTCAATTATTCCTTAATATTATGGTTTTATTTTTGTTTTATTATTTTGGATATGAGTGTTTTGCCTGTGTGTATGTTTGTGTACTATGTGCATGTCTCATGTCTACTGAGGTCAGAAGAAAGTAAAGACTCCTCGTGGCTTGGTGCACATACTTACTGTAGAGTGTGTTACAGCTTACACTATCTCATGCTCATTGTAGAGTGCTTTGAAGTTTTACACTATTGTAAGCATATTCCATTCTAATCCCATGAAGTGTCTGAATCATGCTGGGCTTTTGCCTCAGCTATGTGTTAGGGGGTCACTCTAGAATTCCAGAAGTTAAGAGTGATGTGACATAGGACATGGGTGATATGCATTGTCATGTGACCTTTACCACTTTTACTTAGTTACCTCTGAATGAATAAGTGACAATTGCTGACATTGAATCTAGCAACCAAACACAGTGTGTCTATTACCATAGGACCTTCTGATATCTTCTGACTCAAGCTTTGTCTTTGAATCTTATATATATTAGCCTATGAATCACTGTAGCTGTTTCTCAGTTTTGGAGAGAATTGTACTGGGAGGGTTTCCTCTCTTCAGTGTAATTATTGGCAATTCCTAAGTGTGCCTGTGGCTTGTAATCCACCTGTGTTTTAAGCTCACAATCCCTGTAACTAGTCAATGGAGACATCAGACAAGGATGTTCAGAATGGTATTCATATAATTTGTTTGCACTTTTCAGGTAAGCGTGGTTTATTTCAAAGGTGTAGTTTTACTGATGATAAGTAGCTGCTGAGACTTAAAATCTTGTTACTTGTTGACTGTGTTAGCCCAATTTGTAAAGGGTTGCTACTGTCATGTAGTCTTTTGATATTCTATGAGACACACACTGTTATCTATTAATGCATAGTAGACAGTTGGGAGCAACTTTTTGGGTAGCAAATGGTTCCCTAATTCAGGTGGCATTGCTTTGCTTCCAAACTCTTGAGTTCTTCACAGTGCCCCTATTACTGGTGTATGCCTATTATTCTAGCACAATTGCTTCTGCTGGATTATTTGGCCCAAGTAGTGAGATATTTAAATTACAAAGCTAATTCTTTCTCTGGGCTTACTCAAGACAAGCAGCTGATTGAATCATTCAATAAATGGACTAGAGTGGGAATTCCAAGTGTGATGTATAATGTCTTCAGATTCCAAGGTTGCTTCTCAGACATTGTACCTCTTTCCTGGAGGTGGGAGGTGCAAAATGCAATAGTTTGCCTTTTACCTTAGAGAAGATGTTCTGGCATGCTCTAGACTTCACAGTTTTAGAAACTCACTAATTCTATGTAGATTTTTATTTTTGTTTTTCCTTCTGGTATGATTGCATCTTTTTAGATCATAAGAAATACTTACCATTTCCTATTCTACAGCTTTGAATAATGTGCTGTTATCTATATTCAAAACCAGAATGAGAATATATAGAACATTGAGATGATCAGTTTACTTTGACTGTACTATGACAAAAAGAAAAATGATTCAGAGAGAAAATGGGCAAAAGATATGTGTATTTGGTTATTATGAACTGCCTTTGATCCTTTTGACATAAGCATAGAAACAGAATTATTTTGCCAGTCAATATCCATATACTAAAAACAAGATGTTATAGTGGCATCATTTTAAATTCAGCAGAAGTATAATATCAACTGTAATTGGGCTTATCCCATGGTTAAGTTTGTGGATTTCTATCAGCAATCATGATACATCTTATTTTTTACAAAAGCCATATGGTTGAATTAAATGGAGATATAATAAGATCCACCACCTCTGCATGTTTTAAGTCTTTGAGGGTGGCTCTAATTTCAGATATTCTCTTTTGGGTGCAGTATCACTTCTGATCTATCTTTGGTAAGGGTGAGATAGTTTCAAGGACTTGCTCTTGGCCCTGTGTGCCATGTTATAGCTTTTACTCCAACAAGAGACCAATATGAAGGTTTCTAAAAGATATTGTGTATATCTATCTCAACTATGTGCATCAAAATCAACAAAGTGACCATACAGACACATTGGAGTCACTGAAGAGAGAAAAGTTTAAACCTGGGCTCCACTGTCAATAGGTATCTATGTATGTCAATTCTAAAAGGACTCTGATGGTGTTTGGGGCTTTATGGCCTCCATGTCAGTTCAGAGCTTTATGCAGAAGCTGTTAAAAATAATTAGGAAATTTTTTATGCCCAGGTTATATTTACTCTAAAGAATAGTTATGAGCTTCTAGAGGAAGAATTGTGATGATAGCTACTGGTATTTTCACTGTTATATTGAGGAGAACCCCCAACAGTCAAGAGTCCTGGTCTAGTACTCACAACAGGCATTCCCAAGCAAATGTTCTGGCTCCTTTGTATTTTCTTGAGCATACCACTCTTGGGATAAATATCTTTCTTCTTATTCTCTCTTGTACTGTAAAGGCAGTTAACCCTAGCTATTGGTGTGAAACCAATGAGAAGAGGTAGGAAGAGAACTTGAGGAGGATTGATATCATTCCCAAAGGCATGAATTTTGGATTAGGTCTGTGTATGGTCCCCAGATTATCAGAGGTTGCTCACCTCTGGAAGGGGAAAGCAGCCACTTGTGTATGTTCAAGTAAACCTGGAAAACTTAAGAGTCTCAAGTATATATATACTTAACATTTCTATGTTAGGACTCACTTCCTTCATACCATGACTCCAATTTTAGTGTAGGTATCTTGTAAATCAACCTCAGTTACAATCAAATATTATGCCCCATGATTCAGTATGGTTTGTCTTACAGCATAAGAAACAGGTCTCCCTTTGAACACACTTTATAGAGTTCATTCCAGGCCTCATGTTTGAAAACTGTCATTTTATTTTTCAAGGCTTCTGTATTCATTAATAATAGACAAGCAGCTCTTCCACCACTACCCTACATAATAATTGCTTACAAGTTTCTTATGCTAGAACTGTGGCAGAAGCCAATGAAGCACCCTTCACCTGGACCTCCCCACAAACCTCCCAAACCTTTTAGTTAGAAGTGGATTCATATAGATATAAATGGCTTCTGGCTGGGATCTGATTGGCCAGTTTTAGAATTTCTTCCTGAAGATCCTCTTCTTAGGTCTGTGCTGGTACCTGGATTTTAGATAGCCATAACAATTAGCTTTTGCTATGCTGTCAACCACATCAGAGTGTAGTAGCTTTTAACAATAACTTTATCTCATAATTAGATAGATCAGTCACTCAGACTACAGTTTAGTTGAGTGGTTCTTCTGGCTTAGACTGGGCTATCAGTGGCTGTGTTCAGCAATGAGTCATTTTAGTGTTCTGCTCATCTCAGCCAAGTTCTCTACCTGTAAGTATTGAAATGACTTATCTGGTCCATGTGTTAGTTCACTATTTTTCTGATAGCCTAAGCTTCACAGTAGAGGCTAGAACTCGTAAGAGTGGACGGAGCATAGAATTATCACTTGGGTCTTGATTCGTAACTTGTATGCCTTCTCTGATGCATTTCCCGAAGTAGAGAAACTCTCAAGGTCATCCCAAATCAGTGAGTTGGGGAAATAATCTTCCTTTTTTGACTGGAAGAGTTGCAAAATTATGTTGGCAAAGATGATGTGGTAAGAGGGTAATTGCAGCCAATTTTTGCCACCAGTTTATGGGTTGTCCCCCATGCCACAATACATAGACAAAGAATTGATTACAAGCAGTTATTTAAAAGATGATTCTAAGGAGTAGGACAAGAGGCCAGAGAAGTAAGACAGTGATGAGATATGTACTCAGAGTGTATTCATTCATTATTATGGGTAACCAAGGTCATTACATGGGATGTCCTGGGGCCTGTGCAGAACCTTTTAGAGTTGCCTCAGTAGAATGGAAGCAAACTGAGACTATGAAGCACCATTTCCTGTCTCTGGTTGTTTGGGGTCTGATCCCAGGAGAGTAAAGACCAAGGGAGGCTTATTGTATTGAGAGAGATTTATGCCCCTGTATTGCTCACTATAGATGGAAAGTGTAAACAACATATGAAACAGAACTTCCATCCTGCCCTTAGATGGACATGTTTATTTCTGTGAGTCCCAGAACATAACCTATAGTATGAGGAAATATAATGGCAAATTTGCATGAGCACTTACAGTGCCTTGTAAATGGAGAAATGCCACAGGATTTGGCCATGAGTTAAGTCAGTGGGCATCTTGTCAAGGGTAGTTTTATTTGACTAGTAGAAAACAAAGTCCATTTGAAGTAGAGAGGAGAGATAAGAGGAGGAAAGATGAAGTAAATAGCATAAAGAGATTCATATGGGGAATGAAACAATAGAGTGAGCTAGGAGGGGAATGGAGAACAAAGGATTTATTGTACTGAGCTTGTACATCAGTATATACAAATGAGGATTGCTTGGCAGAGTTGGAAAATGTGACCAATATATGAAATAGAATGGGCATCTCTGAAATTGTTGTCACTAGAAGAATGGACAGAGGTTGCAGGTTCTTTATGCCATTCAATATCATTTTCTTAAAGAGGCATTTCCTGGCACGTATTCAGTGTAACATTGCTCTCCTTTGCATTTCCCTGGCTTGTACTGTTCTTAGCACTAAACACTATCTGTACTTTTCTTCATTTTTCATTTCTAAAACTTGCCTTACTGTAATACATACTCCACTAAAGCATCATCTCTGCCTTACTCAGTGCTTACCAACCATCATATTGCAGATCACTAAACAAATATTTATTGAGTGAAATGAATCAATGGATGAAGAGAATAAAAGAGCTGGATAGTCATGTCTTCTTCATGTGCTAGGGAAGGTCCACTGTGACAGCTTTAATCCTGTTAGCCATAGCCCCTACATCAGTATAGAGCAGTGATGCTCAACCTTCCTAGTGCTACAACCCCTTAATACAATTCCTCATGTTGTGGTGACTCCTCAACTACCAAGTTATTTTTGTAGTCCCTTCATAACTTTGGTTTTAGTACTATTATGAATCATAATGCCAATATCTGATATGAAGATGGTCTTAGGTGATCTCTGTGAAAGGGCCTTTGGATCCCCAAAGGGTCATGACCCACAGGTTGAAAACTGCTGGTGCAGGGATTTTCAGTCACCAGCACTGGAATTATAAGGTTACACTATCATTGCAATGAATATTTGATGTATTATATGATGAGTTAATATTTATTAAGGGGAGAGAATGGACTTATAAATATAAGGGGTGACATCTGAATCCCACTACAATGCACAGCTATGTACATGGTTACTTGGAATCAAATTTAGGCGGTTATGCTCATGCACCAAACACTTTGGTGACTGACTACTTTTTAGATAGAAACACTTGATGTTTTAAGTTCATATCTTGGCAAAAGCCATTTCAGTGGTGTGGTGGTAACAGAAAAAGAAGTGGCATGATCAGGATTTTGCAGATTACCTGTTAGTCCCCCTGCCTTCTATACCTAATTCTGCATGCTGTCTCTTCCATTTCCTAACTTCCCCAGCATCATCAGGGAATAATTCAAATTCTGGTAGAAGTAAAAACAAATTCAATAGTCATGACGAGAGATTGATTAACTGCCTTTGGTTTTCCCAGTGACTATGTTTGTTAGCTTTCGTTAGTAGCTGTGAAAACACCTACTACTCAATGGTTATGGTACAAAAGGGAGAAGCAGCCTTTCCTCCAGCTAGCTTGCTTGTGAACTCTCTGTGGGTGTGTGACATTACGGAAATAGAACAGCACTCGTGGTTCCTTAGGATTGCAACAGAGGGAAACGTGAATTTGCTTTGCAGCTGTGTTTTTTTAATTTATTTATTTATTTTTAAATGGACCCACTGAGTGTGGTCTTTTTTTTCCATTTAAAATTCTTAATGACAAGGTCAAGTCTGTTAGCTTCAGTGAACTGAGCTACAGCAGGGACCAATATTTTCCAGCATGTGAGCAGATGCCTGTTTTCCTGATGAGACCCTGGTCAGGTTCAGGAGCTTTACTAAATAGGTTATTGAAATAATTTGGCATTTAGCTATGGATATTTTGGCCTTCAAGTCCAGTATTTTCCAACTTAATTTAGTTTTACATAGATTTTTCTTGTGGCCTAGGAATTTAGTTTCTTTCTCTAGGATGGGGGGGCGATTGTTAGTATTTTTTTCTACTGATAGCTTGATAGCATATCTCAGAACAATGCAGTGCTTTTAGTTTGAATAGGGACCATTACTTTGGTCTAAACAGTAGTATAGGAATTGGTTTGCCCAGCTAATGCAATAACCCAAAGGCTAGCAATCCCATTCAAAAGCTTAATGTAATATTTATTACATTTTGGAGATTAATGTTGTTAATTCTTGATTGTCTGGATGTGGTTTATAAATATTATCAAGGCCTCCTTTTTTAGATTCTGGTCAGTAAATTACACTGGCAAAAACAAATTTCACAGTAAATGCGTTACTTGATATGCATAAAATCTCTTTGTTCAATATGTATAGTTTAGAATTATATTTTGGTTCACTGTGGGAACATTATCTGAAATAGGCAAAACAGAGGAAGCATCTTGGTGTAGTTGGAGAACTCAGCTTTGGATTGAGGGCTCTGTACCACACTGAGCATCTGTGTGCGATTAGACAAGTAATGTTGAAGCATTTTGAACAAGTTTGGTCTTACTCATACTCAAATATGGCATAATCAAAACATCTGTTCTCTGTATTTCTTAGGACTATTGCAAAGTAAACAAAAGACTGAATCCTGTTTAACTTCCATGCCAGTATTGAAAATGCTATGTTGTTGCTTAATAAAATCAGCTTTTAAACTGTAAAGAAAGATCCACAGTGGGATTCATATTGTTTCATAATCTAAGCTCTTCCTGTTTCTCCTCTTGTTCTCCTTTCTTCTCCTCCTGCTCGACTCACTTCAGCTAAAGCTCCTCCTCTCCCTCCTCCCCTCCTCCTCCCCATCCCCCCTCCCTCCTACTCTTCTCCCTCCTCATCTCCCTTCCGCTCCTCTCCCCCTCCCCTCCCTCCTCTTCCTCTTCCTTCTCTCCCTTTTGCTCTTCTCCGTCCTCCTCTCCCTCCTCTTCTCCCTCCTCCCCTTCCTCCTCCCCTTCCTTCTCTCCTTCCTCCTCCTCTCCCTCTTCCTACCTCTATTCTGCTTCTTGTTACAATACAGAAGGAAATACTAGTTGTCGAAAAAAGCCTCAAGCTTTGCTCCTGACATCCCTAGAGAAACATTTGACCAGTGTGAACTGCTCACTTGCTGTCTTAGTGGTTCATTCTCATGCGCACGGTCACTCACATACTGTATTGGTTAGTTTTTCAACTTGACACAAGCTGGCCATTGAGATGAGAACATACCTTCATCTGTTGCCTGTATGCAAATCTGTAGGATTTTTTTCTTGATTAATGATGGATGTCGGAGGGCCTAGTCCACTGGGGTAGGTGCCATCCTAGGCAGATGGTCACGAGTGATATAATAAAGCAGGCTGGAAGGCTATGGGAAGCAATCCAGTAAGAAGGGCTCTTCAGTGGTTTCTGCTTCAGTTTCTACCTCCCAGATTCCTGCTTGAGTTCCTGTTCTGATTTCTTTCCACAATGGTCTGTGATGTGAAATGTAAGCCAAGCAAACCATTTTTTCCCTATGTTGCGGTTGGTTGTGGCATTTTATAGCAGCAGCAGAACCATAACTAATATTGTTCTGAGCATCTCTGACATAGAGTTGGTTCTGTGGTGATGTTAGAAGTTCAAGATATGGTACAAATCTAGGAACAAAATTATTTTAGAGGCAAAAGTGGGAGATCAACATACCTTTGGCAATATACCATTGGCTGTTTAATTATATCAAGAAAATAGGAAATTGAATTCTTTCCTTGACTCATATAGTGTGCAGTAACAGATTAGGAGAAAGGAGTACATTTTCCTGTTTCCATGGAAATGGATTTTACCAGAACAGCCAGAGCAATCACCTTGGTTGTAGAATATTGTCTTCCTACAGGGGACCTGTTGCTTCGAAGGAGAAGAGGTACCAGCATGGTTGCTAGATACCAAGTAAAGTAAAGAAAATTGTTTTGTTTAAGAGACACTGAGATGTAGTTGATAATTTGTAGAAACAAACATTTGTGGTACATGTATATTGAGAGGAAATGCTTTTTTTTTTTTTTTTTTTTTTTTACAAGGAAAAGGAAATTGTATGAGTAGGAGGTCAGGACAGATCTAGGAAGAATTGAGGGTTTATATAATCAGAATACATTGTATAAAATTCTTTTTTCCCTTTTATTGAAAATAGATTCTTTCCCCATACTGTGTGTTCTGATTAGAGCTTCCCCTCCCTCTACTTCTCCCGGTTCCCACTTCCCCTCCCATTTAGATCCACTTCTTTTCTGGTTCTCATTATGAACAAATGGGTTTCTAAGAGATAGCAACAAAACACGACAAAATAAAATATAATTAGATAAAACAGAAACTATCACATCAAAGTTGGACAAAGAAGCCAACAGAAGGAAAAGAGCCAAAGAGAAACCAGGAGTCTCACAAAAATACTAAACTCAAAGCTAAAATATGTAGCGCACCTGTTGCAGCCCCTAGCAGGCCTGTGCTTGCTGCTCTGGTCTCTCTGAATTTGCATAAACTTTCATCAGCTGACTTAGAGGGACTTGTTCTCCTGGATTCCTAACCCCTCTGCTTCCCTCTGGAACTTACAATTTTTCTGCCTCCTTTTTTTTGTGGGGTTCCCTGAGCTCCAAGGAGAGAGATTTGATGAAAACATTGCATTTAAAGCTGAGTATTTCAAGGTCTGTCACTCTCTATGTAATGTCTGGCTATGGGCCTCTGTATTTGCCTCCATCTGCTGCAGGAGAGAGCTTCTCTGCTGATCTATGAGTATGGCAGAATATCATTAAGAATGATTCTATTAATACTTTTATTTTCTTTTAATACCAGTAGTATTTGGTTTTATTTTAGCTCTCTGGGAAATCTAGTCTGAATCTTAAAGGTTGGCCACTCTCTCCACACCTGTTCAACATTGTCCTTGAAGACAGAGCAATATGACAACTGAAAGGGATCAGGAAGATACTGATTTGAAAGGAAGAAGTCAAAGTTTATTTTCACATGATATGATAGTATATATAAGTGACCCTAAAAAGTCCACTGTGAAATTCCTACAGCTGATGAACACTTTCAGCAAAGGAGCTGGATATAAAATAAGCTCACAAAATAAGTAGTCCTATATACAGATGATAAATGGACTGAGAATGAAATCAGTAAAACAATACCTTTTATAATTACCTTAAATAACACAAAATATCTTGGGGTAATTCTAACTAAGCAAGTCAAAGACTTGCATGATTAAAAACTTCAAGTCATTAAGGAAGCAAACTGAAAAAGATATCAGAAGATGGAAAGATCACCCAGGCTCATGAATCAGTAGGATTAACACAGAAAAAATGGCCATTCTACACAAAACAATTTACAGATTCAATTTTGATGCAGTTATTAAAATTCCAATACAATTCTTTACAGATCTTGAAAGGACTATTCTCAGCTTCATATGGACACACACACAAACAGACATGCAAAACTAAAATCAAACCAAGCAACCAACTAACCAACCAGACAAATAAACAACAACAAAAAAAACCATGATAACTAAAACAATTCTGAACAATAAACCAACTCCTGGAGGTATTACGATTTCTGATTTTAAGTTGTGCTTTAGAGATAAAGTAATAAAAACAGTATGGCATTGCATAAAAACAGACTCATTGACCACCGTCATCAAATTCAAGACCCATACATAAATCCACACACCTACGGGCTTCTGGTTCTTGAAAAAGAAGCCAGAAATACACATATTAAAAAGACAACTTCAACAAATGGGACTGGCCATACTTGATATGTGCATGTAGAAGAAGGCAAATAAATTCATACTTATTTCCCTGCACAAAACTCAACTCCAACTGGATCAAAGACTTAACATATAGAATGTGGAGAATAGCCTTGAACAATTAATAAGTTAGGTAGTGTGAAATTGAAAAGCTTCTGTAATACAAATGGGAAAAGATTTTTAGAAACTTCATATCCAATAGAAGACCAATATCCAAAAATGTATAAAGAACTCAAGAAACTGGACATCAAATGTCCAAATAATCCAATTTTAAAATGAGATGCAGATCTAAACAGAGAATTCTCAGTAAAGAAAATTTAAATGGCCAAGAAACACCTAAAGAAGCATTTAACATTCTTAGCTGCCGGGAAAATACAATTTAAAACTACTTTCAGATTCTATACTATACCTATTAAGATGGCTAAAATTAATACCACAAGTGGCAGCTTATTCTGGTGAGGATGTGGAGGAAGGGGAGCACTCATACATTGCTGGTGGGGTTGCAAATTCATATAAAAACTATGGAAATCAGCGTGGTGGTTCCTCAGAAAGATGGGAATTATCTCCCTCAATATCCAGCTATATTACTCTTGGGCATATACCCAAAGGATGCTTTATTCTATCACAAGGACACTTGATCAACCATGTTCATTGCTTCTCTACTTATAATAGCTAGAAATTAGAAACAACTAAGATGTCCCTCAGTAAAAGAATAGATAAATAAAGTGTGGTACATTCATACAATGAAGTATTATTTAGCTGTTTAAAAAATGACATCATGAAAATTTCAGACAAATGGACATAACTAGAAAGAAATCACTTGGAGTGAGGTAACCCCAAATCCAGAAAGAGAAATATGAATTATATTCACTTGCATGCAGATATTAGCCATTGGGTAAATGATAGCCAAGCTACAATCTGTAGATGTAGAGAGAGCAGGTATAGTCGAAGAGACTAGGGGGACCACATGGATATTTCTGGGATGGGAAAATCAACATATTTTATGGGTGGAAAGGAACAGAAGGATAAGCAGGGGAGAGGCAGGAAATGTAACATTGAGGGAGAGAATTCAGGGAGGAGGAAGGAATATGGGATCGAGGGAGGGAATTCTGGGTGAGAGGGGCATTTGAGGGGTGATGTACAAACCTAGTGCAGTGGAAACCTCATAAAATATATGAAGGCAATTCTAATGAAGTCTCTAAATAATGGGGGTGATAGAGTCCTAACTGGTCTTCTTTTGTTGCCAATAAGCTTCTAGTACCAGGAGTGGGTTATGTCCAATTGAGTTGTTGACCAAAGAAGTCCATGAAAATTCCCAAACAACTCAGGCTGTTGCCAAGACAATAGTTTGCTCTCCACAAACTGACAGCAAGACCCCATTTCTGAACACAACACCCACATAACCAATTGAACATGCAGAATTTGAGCTGGTGCCTACAAAGAACCTTCACCCCTATATTCTAGGATCCTTGGTTCAGGAGGGAATTCTGCAGGCTACCAAAAGAGAAACATAAATACTAACCCAGCCACAAACCCTTCAGATACAATGCTATCCAGACTGTAAAATATGCTAAGGCAAAGAGGCATGAAGCTTTAGGAATAATCAGCCAACATCTGTTTTGACTTAAGGCCCATTCCTTGAGATGGAACCCACACTCAACACTCATTGAGTGACCAAGAACCAGAGATAGTATGAAATTTTTAAAGAATTAATAAAATCCTATTTTTTAAACAGTTAAAAATTATATACATATATGCCAATATCTCTACGAGCACAGAGGCACACTGGAAGATGTTGCTTTTAAGATACTTAGTACAGAATACTGTGTCAGAAAATTATAATTAGGGGCTTGGATGAATGATGCCTAGTGATAAGAATAACAAAATCAAGAATGGGTAGACATTGGTACTTCCCATTGCCAGAGATCATATTTAAGGCTTAATACACAACCTCTTCTTATGTTCTCCAGAGTACATAAGTAAAAGCACTAGCCATGTAAAGGTAATGAAAAAGAGTCTCCAAAGGTTAAAACAGGTACCAAGATGAAGTCATTGGTGAGAAACAGCTGAGATTTGAGCCTGTGTCTATTGAATTCTAAGCCTCAAGGATTTAGCCATTATAGTAGTATATTAGGCCCTTTTTAAAGTTACTGTAACAAAATACCTGACTTATTTTGGTACTTATAATGGTACTTATTTTTGAAAGTGGTTTATTAAGCTCAAAGTTTCCAAAGTTTAAAGATTCAAGTTTAGTTCTGATGAGTTCCAACTGGCATATAGTAGGCAGTGAACAGTATTGGCGGGGTTGTCTAATGGAGCACTCACATCTGGAGCTGGGAGGCCAAAATAACTGTGTGAATTATGCTTGCCCTTTGTCACAACCTTCTCTGAAGAACTCAGAGGGTGACATGGGATTCACATTCAGAGAGTATGGTCCAGTGACTTAAGGACTTCCCATAAGCCATAACTCTTAAAGATTTCGTGGCACATCAGAGTACTCCCACCTGAGGACAGTCTTCAACAACATAAACCTTGTGCATTACCCAAATAGTAGCAAATATTCAAGATGTTCATGATGTGTTCTGTACCCCAAGCCCTCTGGAAGAGTAGCATATTACCTATTTCTGAGATTTGGTTCTGCCCTTAGACTGAATCTCCAAACATAGAACCAAGTGATCCCTAGAGAAATAAGAGGAATACTGCATTGAAGGGGTATGTGAGGAAGGGGGTCAAGGACTCTCAACTCTAAGGAAAATCCTGTTCTGACTTCTTCACCCTGGGCCCAGAATAAATCTTAACAGCTGGTTCTCTTTCTCTTTTGTGACAAAATTTTTTATTTCCCTCTCTTTGAACTATACTTGTCTCTAAAAGCACTCTCTCTGTACTGAGATGGCTGCCCCTCCTAGGCCTCCTGAAGATTTATTGGCTTCCTCTTCAGAAGGTGGAAGTAAGCCTCATGGGCTGCTCTTCCTCATGCTGGTTCTGAGGAGACATCTTATGACAGTGCTGTGAAGAGAGTGCTTTACAAAACTTTCAGAGGTGCCAAGGAGCTGAGGCAAGCTGGAAAGAACCTAAGGAGAGATCTGAGGGTTGCCTGTGGGGCTTGGAGGGCTGTCATGTAAAAAGGAACAGGACAACCTGAGGATTTCTTCATCATTAGATGGGGATTCCTTCACCCAGAAGTCTCATTTGATCTGTGAAGTTGTTGAATAGGTGTTGGGGCTTGTCTAAGATTGCTGGAATGACAGAAAAACTGATTTGTTGAATATTATTTTAACTACAATGCTACCACACAAGAGAACAAGTACTCCGTCAGAGGGAAGTCTCCCTTTGATGTCACCATGGGAATAGGAGTTGTCACTCTCGGAATCATGCATACATCATTGCCTAACTGAAATACATGAGCTCGTGTATAATTTTAACATTTCTACAAATCATCTTAAAATATAGAAAATAGAAGAAGTTATCCTATTAATGTATGTTAATTAACACAACAAATTTACATGGTTTCAGCATTTAATCTCAATATTCAATATGAGGCATATAATATAGCATTTTAGATTTCATGGTGATGCTGAAACCTAGTGGGTTTTTTTTTGCTCAAGGAATCTCTTGACTTAGACTATATACATTTTAAATGTTTAGTAAGCCATATGTAATGTGTCAGAAGATACAAAGGACTGGGTGACTCTAAACAAATTGTTCCTTGATAAGCATTTATTGAGCAACTACTGTTTCTGGGTACACAACTGAGCCCTTAGCAGTGCCAATTTGTGCTGGGGGTGGGCAGTAAGAATACTTTAGTGATTATGGGAAGGATTCCACTTCAGAAAGGATGAATTTGTATTCTTTTATCTCAATTCTCAGAAGAAGATGATGATTATTAATTTATCATTAAATGAACTTAGGAATTCACATCTGAGCAAAGTCATGTTGCTCCACATACATTGTTGGTGTATATTTGTCCTCTAGAGTTTATTCATTGTACCTGACTAAAAATTTATTTATGATTTGTAACTTCTCAATTCCAATTCCCCTTTGTCTTGGAAATGGCCAGTTCAGTCATAATTCTATGAATATGACTCTTCTCAGGTATTTAAAATAAATAAAAATCTGGTATTTGTCCTGATTCCCTGAAAGTTCATTCATGTTGCTACATAGTATGTAATTTACTTTTTGAAGTCCAAATAATATTTCTCTGTGTGAGTGTGTGTGTGTGTGTGTTGCATTTTTGGTATGTATACATCTTAATGTGTGTGCATATGTACACTTGCATGTATATATGTGCCTGTGGATGCCAGAATCCAGACTTAAATGTGATTCCTCAGGCAGCATCTGCTTTTTGACACAGTCTTTTCCCTGACCTAGTACTATCCAAGAAAACCAGGCTGGCTGACCACTAAGTGCAATGGAACCACCTTTCCAGCACTGGGATTATAAGTACATACTTCCTGGAATTTTAAAGTGTGAGTTCTGGAGATTAAACTCAAGCAATTTACCAAAGGAGTTTCCTCCCAGCTCTATAAAACTTTATTATCTGTTGGTATCATTTACTCAGCTTCCATGCCTTGACTGTTGTGGATGATGCTGAAAGGAAGACAGAAGTGGCCTTATTGCAGTATGATGTCTTTAATATTCTGAGTTTATTTCTTTGAAATAAATACCTCACAGTTGGATTGTTGGATCACAATGACTTCAATTTTAATTGCATTTGCAGAATCATTTCCACATTTCTTATATTGGCTGCATAATTTTGATTCTTACCTGCAGTGTGGGAAACTTCTGGTTCCTCGAATATTATTCCAACACTTGACTTTTGACTCTTCAGTCAAGTTATGAGAAAAGTGTATGCAAACACAAAGGAAAACAAGCATACCTTTCTCTTATACTGTATACAAAAAGCATCTCAAAATTAATTACAAGCCTTTAAATCTGAATTAGGAGCTTTTAAAGTTGGAAATTATATAGTCAGAAACTATAAAGCCTCAAGAAGAAACTATAAGAAAAATATATTACTTCAGGTAATGATTTCATAAATATGACAACAGAAGCATAACTATCAACAAAAATAAGTAGGCCAGCATCAGAAGAAGCAACTACATCACAAAGACCACCATCAACAGAGGGTAGGCAGCCTACAGGATGAGAGAAAATTCCTTGCAAACCATGTATCTGGTAAGGTGTTAATCTAATAACAACTGGGAATCCCTCAAGCCCTGTATGGAAATATGTTCACAGCACTAATCAGATAAATGCAAACCAAAGCCACAAGAAAACACTTCACACATTTTAGAGAGTAGCTGTCAGAAAGACAGGAGACATATCTGTTGCTCCCAGCCCACCGAGCCTAGATATTTGGAAGGCATAGGAGACAGTGCAATTGCTTGGTCATTGATTCATTCTTAGGACTTCTTATTGTCCTCATTATGCAATTCAATTCAACACTTTAGGCAATATTCTTTACTTTTTGGTTTTCCAGATTGTGAATATTATTCTGCCAAAAACTTTATCTGAGACATTATTAAATTTTAATAAGACAGTATCCACAAACATGCCAAACTAGAAAATTCTAAGGTCAAAGCACAAAACAAAGTTGTGACTACTGGGATAAATTTTAAGTAAGCACGAGTGACTGGCAATGTCTAAAGAAACAGGGAGGTCAAGTCCTGAGGTTTCTAGTGGGTCTAAGAAGCCATTTCATCATAATGGTGGAGCAGAAGGCAGGCCACAGGGGATACACAAGACCAGTCAGGAGAGTAAAGCACAGTCTCCTCTGTAAATGCACTCTATCAGATTGGACTTCCTACAGTGGATGGGAGTGAGCTTAAGACTCCTAAGTGCATTGCACTCTGTGAATGCTAAATTCCAAGTGCTTCCAGGTCATAAAAATGGTGTTATTTCTCATCCTCAATTTTATTCTCATCATAATGAACACATTTAAAGGAGAAATAAAATGAAGAAGATGAAGGCATTATGGTTACCTTGATTCTGGGTTAGTGTTCTATAAGGGGCTCTGTTGTCTTGAAAAACACAAGCAAGCACTTTCAGAGTTTGCTTGCAGGCTGCTGTTTAGCTTCCTCATAGTTTTTAATGCACAAGGAAAGAGCAATAGAACAGAGAACAGGAAATTTCACCAAGCAGCAGGAACTGTTGAAATGATCACTCTGGCAAGAAATGACCTAGACTCACTAACCACAGCCTCAGACTTGTGTCTTCATTTCCTTTATACAATGTTTGGCTAAAAAAGAATTGAGCTTTAAATATAACTCCTTCAAAAACAAAAAAAATGTTGATTATTAAAATAACATGCTGACTACTTTATTAAGAACTATGCATGTTTTAGCTCATTTAATTTTTATGAATATGTGAAACCAAATAGGTTTTTTAAAATAATATTTTACAGATGAAGAAATAAGGGAGAAAAATGAAGAGTGGACACAAGAGCCCCAGATTTCACATGAAAGTCACATGTTTTGTCTTATAAGCAATAGGTTATTTAAACAGAGATAATATACTAAGTACCTCAGGAAGAACCAGGAGTATATGACTAGATGTCAAGGTCATGGAACATCTGGATAATCAGAATAAGGCATAGAAACTCTGTAATGGAAGTTGCATCATCACAGAGGGACGAACATCTCTCTGAACAGCGAGACACCATGGTGTCCATGGTGTTCGAAGCTGAGTGGGACTTAGGCAGCTTCAGACAGTGATGATCCCAGGCTCAGCATGAAGTGGGAGGTGAGCAAGTTCTAGCCCCTGAGTCTGCTGAGGACCTCATCCCAGAGGCCAGAGCCACAGTCCTGGATATGACCTCACAAACATGTCTGCCCTAGACCAGAACTGAGAGAAGCCTTCCCCAGCTATTCCAGGGGTCACATCACAGATGCCCAGGCCCTGCCTTCAAGATAGGCTGCATTATCACAAAGGGACAGACTTCTCTCTGAAAAATGTGACCCCATGGTGTCCAATGTGTAGTGGGAGTCAAGTGGTCTCAGACAGCAAGGATCCTCTAATCTGATTAGAGCAAGAAATTGTGTAGACTCCATGCCCAGGGCAGACAGGAGACACACAACCCCTGTAGTCACAATGGACTAAAATTCCACTAAGACCTAATTAAGAGTGAACTAAGGAAGCAAAGGACAAATATCAGTGCAAGAATACATATAACAATATAAAGAACAACAACAAGACACCACCAGAAGAAGCTGATGTCTCTACAACACCAAGACCCTGAACAAAGCAATGAATAGGAAACAGAAAAAAACAACAATGCAAACACCCTTGTGAAGACTGCAGAAACCTTAAAAGAAGATATGAAAAAGTCCCTCAAAGAAATAGAAGAAAAAACAAATAAAAAATTGGAAGAGAGGAACAAATCCCTGAAAGAAAACAAAGAAAGCCAAGAAAGAGAAATCCAACAAATGAAAGAATTATTCCAGGAACTAAAAATTGAAATAGAAACAATAAAGAAGGCACAAAATGAAGCAAAGGATGAAATAGAGAATCTGAAGAAATGATCTGGAACTACAGATATAAGCATAAGCAATAGAATCCAAGAGATGGAAGAGAGAATATCTGGAGTGGAAGACTCAATAGTGGAAATAGATAAATTATTCAAAGAAAACACCAAAACCAAAAGCCATAACACAAAACATTCAGGAAATTTAAGACACCATGAAGAAGACCAAACCTGAGAATATTAGGAATAGAATAAGGAGAAGAATATCAGCTCAAAGGCACAGATAATGTATTCAATAAAATCATAGAAGAAAACTTTCCCAACCTAAAGAAGGAAATGCCTTTAAAGATACAAGAAGCTTACAGAACACCAAATAGAACAGACTCCTCAAGAAAGTCTGCTCACAATATAATAATTAAGCCACAAAACATGCAGAACAAAGAAAAAAATGTTAAGAACTGCAAAGGAAAAGGGCCAACTTACCTATAAAGGCAGACCCATCAGAATAACACTAGACTATTCAATGGAAGCAATAAAAGCAAGAAGATCCTGGTGAGAAGTTATACAAACACTAAAAGAGCATGGCTGCCAACCCAGGCTACTATACCCAACAAAACTATTATTCACCATAGGTGGAGTAAGCAAGATATTTCATGACAAAGACAAGTTGAAACAATACAGAAAGCACTTGAGGAAAAATTTCAACTTAAGGAACCCAGATACACCCAAGAAACCACAAATAATTGATAATCCCACAAAAGAAAAACCCTCAGAAAGGAAATACATACAAACTATCACCAAAAATAACAGAAAGCAACAACCAGTGGTCATTAATATCCCTTAAAATCAATGAACTTAATTCACCTATAAAAAGACACACCATAACAGGATGAATACAAAAACAAAAGCCAACCTTCAACTGCATACAAGAAACATACCTTAACTCCAAAGACAAACACAGGCTCAGAGTAAAGAGATGGGAAAAGACTTATCAACCAAATGGCCCTAAGAAACAAGCTGGTGTTGCTATCCTATATCCAACAAAGTAGACTTCAAACTAAAATTGATCAAAAGAGACCAAGACAGACATTATTCATTTGTCTCAGGAAAAAATGAATCAAGATGAGATCTCAATCCTGAATATGTATGCCTCTAATATAAGGGCACTTTCATAGGTAAAAGAAACACTACTAAAGTTTAAACCCCACATCAAATATCAAATTCCAATAATGGGAGACTTCAATATCCCACTTTCACCCTTGGATAAGTCAACCAGACAAAGACTCAACAAAGAAATAAGAAGTCTAACAGATGTTACGATGCTAATGGACTTAATAGATATTAACAGAAGCTTTCATCTGAACACAAAGGAATATACATATTTCTCAGCACCCCATGAAACTGTCTCTAAAATTGATCACATACCTGGTTATAAGGCAAATATCAATAGATACAAAAAATGGGAATAACCTCTTGTATCATATCAGACCACCATGGCCTAAAGTTAGAATTCAACAACAAAAAAAATCACAGAAAGCTTACAAACTCATGGAAACTGAACATTTCTACATTGAACCACCTCTGGGTCAGGGAGAAGTTAAGAAAGAAATTAAAGACTTTCTAGAATTTAATGAAAATGAATCTACAACATACCCAAACTTATGGGACACAATGAAAGCAATGTTAAGGGGAAAATTCATAGCACTAGATGCCTATATGAAAAACCAAGAGAAAGCACATACAGGAGACCTAACAACTCAGCTGAAGGCTTTAGAACAATTAGAAGCAAACTCACCTAGAATGAGTAGACAGCAGAAAGTAATCAAACTTAGAGCTGAAATCAGTACAATAAAAACAAGATAACAATATGAAAACAATCAATGAATCAAAAAGTTGGCTCTTTGAGAAAGTAAACAAGATAGACAAACCCTTATCCAAGCAAACCAAAAGACAGAGAAAGAGAGAGTATTCAAATTAACAGAATCAGATATGAAAAGGGGGATGTAAAAACAGACCCATAGGAAATCAAGAGAATTATGAGGTCATACTTGAAAATCTATACTCTACTAAAATAAAAAATCTAAAAGGAATGGACAGCTTTCTGGACAAGTACCAATTACCAAAATTAAATCAAGAACAGATTAAAGACCTAAACAGACCTATAACACCAAGGGAAATTGCAGCTGTTACAAAAAGTCTCCCAAACAGACATAATGAAAGCAGCCTTAAGAGGAAAATTCATAGCACTAGATGCCTATATGAAAAACCTAGAGAAATCCCACACTAGAGACATAATAGCTCAGCTGAAAGCCTTAGAACATTTAGAAGCGAACTCACCTAGAAGGAGTAGACAGCAGGAAATAATCAAACTTAGAGCTGAAATCAATACAATTCAAACAAAAATAACAATACAAAGAATCAATGAATCTAAGAGTTGATTCTTTAAGAAAGTCAACAAGATAGATAAGCCCTTAACCAAACTAATCAAAAAAGAGAGAGAGTGTTCAAATCAACAAAATTAGAAATGAAAAGGAGGACATAACAACAGACCTCAGGAAATACAGAGAATTATCAGATCATACTTTGAAAATCTGTATTCCACAAAAATGGAAAACCTAGAAGACATGGACAGCTTTCTGGACAGGCACCATCTACCAAAATTAAATGAAGATCAGATTAATTACCTAAACAGGCCTATAACCCTTAAGGAAATTGAAGCTGTCATTAAAAACCTCCCCAAAAATAAAAGCCCTGGTCCAGATGATTTTAGTGCCGAATTCTACCAGACATTCAAAGAAGAATTACTACTGTTACTTCTCAAACTATTTCACACAGTAGAAACTGAAGGAATATTGCCAAATTCCTTTTATGAGTCCACAATTACCCTAATACCCAAGCCCCTCAAAGACACAACAAAGAAGGAGAACTACAGACCAATTTCCCTCATAAATATTGATGTGAAAATTCTCAACAAAATTTTGGCAAACTGTATACAACAATGTATAAAAGATATCATCCACCATGACCAAGTAGGCTTCATCCCAGAAATGCAGGGCTGGTTTAACATATGAAAAACTGTAAATGTTATCCATCATATAAACAAACTAAAGGAAAAAAGCCACATGATCATATCCTTAGATGTAGAAAAAAGCCTTTGACAAAATCCAACACTCCTTTATGATTAAAGCCCTGGAGAGATCAGGAATACAGGGAGAATACCTAAATATAATAAAGGCGATTTACAAGAAGCCGACAGCCAATATCAAACTTAATGGAGAAAAATTCAAAGCAATCCCACTAAAGTCAGGAACTAGACAAGGATGTCCTCTCTCCCCTTATCTATTCAATATAGTTCTCGAAATTTTAGCTAAAGCGATAAGGGAATGAAAAGAGATTAAGGGGATACAAATTGGAAAAGAAGAAGTGAAGCTATCTCCATTTGCAGATGATATGATTGTATACATAAGTGACCAACAAAATTCTTCCAAGGAACTGCTAAAGCTGATAAACAGCTTCAGCAATGTAGCAGGATACAAGATTAACTCAAAGAAATCAGTAGCCCTTCTATACACTAAAGATAGAAGAGCTGAAAAAGAAATCAGAGAAACATTGCCCTCCATAATAGCTGCAAATAGTATTAAATACCTTGGAGTAACTATAACCAAAGAAGTAACAGACCTATTTGACAAAAATTTGAAATCACTGAAGAAAGAAATTTAAGAGGATATCAGAAAATGGAAAGCTCTCCCATGTTCCTGGATTGGTAGGATCAACATAGTAAAAATTGCAATTCTACCAAAGGCAATCTACAGATTCAATGCACTGCCCATCAAAATCCCAACACAATATTTTTTGGACCTTGAAAGAACAATACTCAATTTCATTTGGAATAACAGGAAAGCCAGGATTGCCAAAACAATTTTACTCAACAAAAGAACCTCAGGAGGTATCACTATCCCTGACTTCAAGCTATACTATAGAGCTACAGTAATAAAAAAAGCCTGGTACTGCCATAAAAACAGACTTGTGGACCAATGGAATAGAATTGAGGATCCAGACATTAACTCGAAAACCTATGAACACCTGATCTTTGACAAAGAGGCCCAAAACATTCAATGGAAAAAAGATAGTATATTTAACAAATGGTGTTGGCATAGCTGGATGGAAGTGTGTAGAAAAATGCAAATAGATCCGAGCCTGTCAGTCTGCACTAAACTAAATCCAAGTGGATCAAAGACCTCAACTTAAACCCAGCCACTTTGAACTTGATAGAAAAGAAAGTAGGAAATACACTTCCACGAATTGGCACAGGACCACTTCCTAAATATAACACCAGTGGCACAGACACTAAGACCAACAATCAATAAGTGGGATCTCCTGAAGCTAGGAAGCTTCTGCAAAGCCAAGGACACTGTCAATAGGACAAAACGGCAGCCTACAGAATGGGAAAAGATTTTCACCAACCCTACGAGTGATAGAGGATTGATCTCTAAGATATATAAAGAACTCAAGAATCTATAGCCCAAAACCTTGAATAACCCAATCAAAAAATGGGGTACAGATCTATAAAGGGAATTCTCAACAGAGGAACTATAAATGGCTGAAAGGCACCTGAAAAAGTGCTCATCATCTTTAGCCGTCAGAGAAATGCAAATCAAAACAACTTTGAGATACCAGCTAACACCTGTTAGACTGGCTAAGACAAAAGGCACAGATGACAGCCTACGTTGAAGAGGATGCAGAGCAAGGGGAACACTCTTCCATTGTTGGTGGGAGTGTAAGCTTGTTCAGCCACTTTGGAATGCAATATGGCGGTTTCTCAGAAAATTGAGAATCACTCTCCCCAAGGACCCTCTGGGTATATACCCTAAAGAGTCATATTCACACTCCAAAGATATTAGCTCAACTATGTTCATAGCAGCATTATTTGTAATAGCAAGAACCTGGAAACAACCTAGATGTCCCTCAACTGAAGAATGGATCAACAAATTGTGGTACATCTACACAATGGAATACTACTCAGCAGTAAGAAAAAATGATATCCTAAAATTCGCAGGCAAATAGATGAATTTGGAGAATATCCTCCTGAGTGAGGTATCACAAACTCAGAAAGATAAGCAGGGGATGTACTCACTCATTAGTGGTATCTAAACAAACAAACAACAAGAAAAAAGCAAAGTATGCCCAAGCTGCAAAGCACAACCACTGAACAGCTTGGGATCAGAAACACCCTGGACTGACTCTTTGGATCCCACTCCACCTAAAGGAACACCTGACTCACTCTTGAGGGAGGGGGGACAAAACTGGATTTGCCATGGTGGAGACTGAACTAAGCATTATTGGGTCAGTGGGACTATAGGACTGTCTGCTGCCTGCCCAGGGAGGGGATGGAGAGATGTGGAAAAGAAAAAATGACCTGATGTGGTGGGAGGGGGAAGGGACCTTGAATAAGGGTATATAGGGATGGAAAAAAAATTCAGAGGGAAAGCTGAACACAAAGTAAATATATGTGTAGCAATCTTATTTGCATTATCATCCTTGATAAGTCATGCTTATGATTTTTATCTTCTTTATAGTTATTGTTAACTTATCAGCATTTTAAATTCATTTTACTGTTTTTCTTGATAAATACAAAATAAATAAATTAATAAAACAAAAACAAAAACAAAACAAAACAAAAAAAAGTCTCCCAAACAAAAAAGCCCAGGTCTAGATGGTATTACTGCAGAATTGTATCAGACATTCAAAGAACTAATACCAATACTCAACAAACTGTTCTATATGGTGGAAACTGAAGGAACATTGAGAAACTCTTTTTATGAGGCCACAATAACCCTGATACCCAAGTCACTCAAAGATACAGCTAAGAAAGAGAATTACAGACCAATCTCCATCATGAACAATGATGGAAAAATACTCAATAAAATTTGGCAAACTAATTACAAAAACATATAAAAAAAAAAGTTATCCATCATGATCAAGTAGGCTTCATCCCAGAAATGCAGGAATGGTTCAATATACAAAAAATTATAAATGTCATCCATCATATAAACAAATCAAAGGCAATAAACCACATGATCATCTCCTGAAAAAGCCTTTGACAAAGTTCAACACTCCTTTTTGATAAAAGTCCTGGAGAGATCAGGAATACAGGAACTTTCCTAAGTATAATAAAGGCAATTTACAAGAAGCCAACAGCCAACATCAAACTAATTGGAGAGAAACTCAAAGCAATCCCACTAAAATCAGGAACCAGACAAGGATGTCCTCTCTCCCCTTATCTATTCAATATAGTTCTGGAGGTTTTTGCCAAAGCATTACAAGAATGAAAGAAGATTAAGGGCATACGAATTGGAAAAGAAGAAGTGAAACTATCTCTATTTGCAGATGATATGCTTATATACCTAAGTGACCCACAAAATTCTACCATGGAACTTCTATAGCTGATAAACTCCTTTAGCAATGTAACAGAATACAAGATTAATTTAAAAAAAATCAGTAGCTCTCCTATTCACTAAAGATAAACAGGCTGAAAAAGAAATATGGGAAACATCATCCTTTATAATAGCTGAAAATAGAATTAAATACCTTGGAGTAAGTATAACCAAAAAAGTCACAGATCTGTTTGACAAAAACTTTAAATCACTGAAGAAAGAAATTGAAGAGGATATCAGAAAATGGAAAGTTCTCCCATGTTCCTGGATAGGTAGGATCAACATAGTAAAAATGGCAATCTTACCAAAAAACAATCTACAGATTCAATGCAATTCCCATCAAAATCCCAACACAATTTTTTACAGACCTTGAAAGAACAATATTCAATTTTATTTGGAATATCAGAAAATCTAGAATTGTCAAAACAATTTTGCTCAACAGAAGAACCTCAGGAGGCATCACCATCCCTGACTTCAAGTTATAGTATAGAGCTACAGTATTAAAAACAGCCTGGTATTGGCATAAAAACAGAATTGTGGATCAGTGGAATTGAACTGAAGACTCAGACATTAACCCACACACCTATGTGTGGTACAAATGTTCTCTTGTATGCTGTAAATAAAGGACTGTTTTGGCCTATGTAGAGCACCGTAGAAATGGGAGGAGGATCAGAGCACAGGCAAGTAGAAAAGGGTGGAGTTAGTTAGTCTCCATCCGACCCTCCGAAGGAGGAACATGTAGACGTACGGGGCTGAGGCTCGGGATAAGCCACGTGGCAGGAAGATTAATAGAAATGGGTTGATTTAAGATGAAAGAGCTAGCTAGTAATGTGCTTAAGATATGGGCCAAAGAGTATGAAGTAATATAAGTGTCTGATTCATTTCTTTGGGGGACAAAAGCTGCCGCGTGTGCTAGGTCCCAAACCTCAGTCACGTGCGCCAAGGTCACAAACCTCCTGGCCCCAAATGGGCCAGGAAACATACTCCAACAGATGACACCCAACATAGTGCACGAGCACCTGCATAAAACCTAAGAAAGTTTAAAAAGCTTAAACAGTATTCTAGATCACTGAAACGGAGCCAAAAGCGGCTTTCTGAATTGCGTATTTGAATTGATTTATGGTACAGAGAGAGCGTGGTTTTTAGGCAGGAATTTAAAAATGGCATGTCCGCGGCACACAGGTTAAACTCATATGTTTCACGGAAGGCTTAGCACAAGTGTGATTGACTTAAGGTTTCTGCTTATACTGAACAGAAAGGAAACAAAGTTAAAAAGATTTTTCTGGTAGCAGCATTTCCTGAGTCCTCTCTCTTTGCCGGCAGCGGCAGAGTGGTGCGGGCTCCTCCGCCATGTTGAAACACAGCCAAAAGGGGCAGAGTCAGCAATTAAAGTGATACCGACATTTTAGAAGCTCTTTGGGTTGGAAAATGATTAAGGATTCTCAATAAAACAGATTTAGACTCTCAACCTCTAAACGGGGTACAATGTATGTAAAATACACATAGGCTTCAGAGAGAGAGAGAGAGAGAGAGAGAAAGAAAAAAGGGTGAAGAAAACCCTTTAAGAAAGAGAAATAGAAATAAAGTTTAAAAAAAAAAAAACGGCCATGTAAAGAAGGCAAATAAACAGAGAGTCTGGATTATGTTTATTTTGTGTTCTTTTAATTTTCTAACTTTTAATGAGCTAACTGCAGAAAACAATTGATTGCTAAGGCTGCTAAGTTAAACAAATGCATATACTTTAAAGATATCTTGACTTTGAAATCTGTTTATAAGAATATGTTGCTTGGGAAAAGAGTTTCTGTTTTTGTCTCCACAGAAGATCAAAACCTGTGAATTGTTTCTAGGCAAATGTGGTTTCATTTGCCAAGGCCACCTGAAATTCTCTGATGATCAGCTTCCAAGATGGCCAGTTGAAATGATCCAGCTTCAAAACCCCATGAGATCAACATCCTTTGACAGCAGGAAGCAGTAAAAGAAAGAAAGCTCCATCCAATTTCCCCAAAATATTACTTATTAATGTTTGTTTTCATTATAAATGGTTAACGTTCATAGTCAATCTAAAAAAAAAAAAGGGAGGGAGGAGGATGTGATATAGAAATGATTAGAAAAGATAAGTAGATTTTGATTCATTGATATAAACTTAAGGTTAATTTTGTTATGCTGTATGTATTTTCTACTCTTGATGTAACTCATTTAAAATTGTAATATACAATTGAGAAATGCAGATTAATAGTCATCTATGATAACCAAACTTATAGTCATGTTAGTTAGGTTTTTGTAGGTATACAAAGATATATTTCAATTAGATAGTCTCCAAATACTTCAAAGACATGCAGAATATGGCATTTAAAATATTTTAAGAACTTAGACTTTTCTGGACAGTGAGACAGGTCTGTTCCTGGCAGCACCAATGTATTTCAGGAAAATGATGGGGATTTAAGAAACTTCATGTAGAAATTATTTTGTGGCAACAGTTAGCCACTGGACAAGAAACTGTTCTGGAATTGGCTGCTGGATAGTATGCTGTACAAACTGGACATGCAGGTTCCATAGGAAAGTGACCTCTGAACTTTGGCTGAACAAGCCGAGATGGTCCTGCTTTGCAGAAAACATTGCCAGGCATTGTTCAGGACACAAGGAGAAGCGACTGATGGACTGTGTCAGATTTCCTGCATCACTAAAAGGTTTGCCAGAGACTTTGGGCCATAAAGGCTGAAGATGGTACCCCAACATTACAAAGGAACTTTGGATGACTGTCTAGGCAGTCATGGATCATCTCTGTCATTTTTGAGACTTTGGAAGTTGCTTGCACTTCCTGTTTATTTGCATAATATTATATCCTTCTGTGGTCTTTGGTGGTTGAAGGTTTAATAATTGTAGGTATAGTTCTTTTTAGTTTAAAAGGTACATTAGATATGAAACTTTAGACTCACAATGATAAGATAGATAATGGAATATTCTCTTTAATTTTGTGAATACAAATAGACTGGATATTGTGACTGTAATTCCTGCTTGAGAGGTGTTCTGTTGTAATTTTGCTATATGGAAATTGAAACCTTCCTTTTTAATTAGACAGAAAAGAGGAAATGTGGTGAAAATGTTCTCTTGTATGCTGTAAATAAAGGACTGTTTTGACCTATGTAGAGCACCATAGAAGTGGGTGGAGGATCAGAGCACAGGCAGGTAGAAAAGGGTGGAGTTAGTCAGCCTCCATCCGACCCCCGAAGAAGACAGACATGTAGAGGTACTGGCTCAGCCATGGGCTGAGCCACGTGGTAGGAAGATAAATGGAAATGGGTTGAATTAAGATGAAAGAGCTAGCTAGTAATGTGCTTAAGATATGGGCCAAACAGTATGAAGTAATATAAGCGTCTGATTCATTTCTTTGGGGGACAAAAGCCGCCGCAGACTAGGTCCCAAACCTCAGTCACAAGCACCAAGGTCACAAACCTCCCGGCCCCAAACGGGCCGGGAATCTTTCTACAACACCTATGAATATCTGATTTTTGACAAAGAGGTTAAAAATATTCAATGGAAAAAAGATAGCATCTTCAACAAATTGTGTTGGCATAACTAGATGGCAGTATGTAGAAAAATGTAAACAGATACAAGCCTATCACCCTGCACAAAACTCAAATCCAAATGGATCAAAGACCTCAACATAAAACCATCTATAGTGAACTTGATAAGAAAGTGGGAAATACCCTTCAACATATTGGCACAGGTGGCCACTTCCTAAATAGAACACCAGTAGCACAGACACTAAGAACAACAATCAATGAGTGGGATCTCCTGAAACTGAGAAGCTTCTGTAAGGCCAAGGACATATTCAATTAGACAAAACAACAGCCTACAGAATGGGAAAAGATTTTCACCAACCCTACAAGTGACAGCAAATGAATCTCTAAAATATATAGAGGACTCAAGAATCTAGATCCCAAAATCTTTAATTACCCAATCAAAAAATGGAGTTCAGAACTAAAAAGGGAATTCTCACAAGAAGAATTACAAATGGCTGAAAGACACTTGAAAAAATGCTCAACATCTTTAGCCATCAGAGAAATGCAAATCAAAACAACTTTGAGATACCACCTAACACCTGTTAGATTGGCTAAGATAAAAGGCAAAGATGACAGCCTATGCTGGAGAGGATGCAGAACAGGTGGAACACTCCTCCATTGTTTGTGGGAATGTAAACTTGTTCAGCCACTCTGGAATGCAGTATGGTGGTTTCTCAGAAAACTGGGAATCACTCTTCCCAAGGATCCAGCATTACCACTTTTAGGTATATACTCTAAAGATACACATTCACTCCCCAAAAGCATTATCCCAACTATGTTCATAGCAGCATTATTTGTAATAGCAAGAACCCGGAAACAACCTAGATGCCCCTCAACTGAAGAACGGATTAACAAACTGTGGTACATCTACACAATGGAGTACTACTCAGCAGTAAGAAAAAAATGATATACTAAAATTTGCTGGCAAATGGATGTATTTGGAGAACATCCTCCTGAGCAAGGTCTCATAAACCTATAAGGATAAGCAGGGGATATACTCACTCATTAGTGGACTTTAAGCAAAAACATTCTTTTTTCATTGAAAGATGATGTGTGAATAAAATGACTTAAAACACACACACACACACACACACACACACACCAAAACAAAACAAAACTTCTGGTTTGACTGTTGAAGGGTTGGTTCCAGAAATTTTTGGTAGCCATAGTGCATCCGTGGGCAATAGCTTTACTTTTGTAAAAGTCTTACTGTGCTTTCTTTATCTGTAGCTGAGCCTAACCTGGCTTGAGAAGCTTTAGATTTTATTTTATATGTTTCATGTATTTTAGAGAAAAGAGAAGTTTATTACTGTATAGGTTTTTTTGTTATTGATTCTGAATGTTTTGCTTCTTTATATAATGTTTTATATTGATTTTCAAAAAATAATACAAAATAAACCCAGAAAAAAAAATCCATTTTACTGTCTTGCAAAATGTTGCCTTGGCAAATTGCTAATTCAATTAAAAAAATAAGGAAAAGAAAGAAAAGAAACTCTGTCATGGCCACAAACAATACATGCATATTCTGTCTATGGAATCATAAATAAATAACCAGTTAAAAATTCAGCATGTATATTATAGAGCACCATGATCACTATAACAACAATAGTACCAACAATCTGCTGTTACTAGAGCAGTTCAGATGTTGGCCGGAGGGCCACAGGATAAGAAGTGATGGGATTTCACAATGAAGGTCCTAAGTAGAACAATAGGACTAAGGCTGTCTCATATGTTTATATGAAGGAGAACATGTTCTTTGCTTACTCACAGGGTGTCTGTTGAACCTCATGTGTCCATTGAGTACTGAAAATGTAGCCAATATGACTGAGGAAGTAAATTTTAGTTGTGGTTTATTTTAATTAAATGGAATGAGGATGCTATACAGACAGTGCAGAGTTTGAGAATACAATAATCTTCATAGGATTAATCTAATAAAAATAACTAAATTAATTTTGCACCAAATCTAAACTTGTCTACCCAAGAATTTTTCTCATACTTATTTATTACATGCATCCCACTCTAAATCTTGAGCAGAAAGGAGAAAAGCAATGATTGTAAGGCATGCGCACATCTACCAAAGCTAAAAATAAAAAAAAGGTGGGGATCCTCATCTTCACTCTGACATCAAATTAGTCACCAAATCCTGGCTACTGTACCCTATAGTATCTCTCAGATGTACTGCGTATGTCATATGCTGTTTGTCTACTATTGTTCTAATTCTAGCATCATCACCGTCATCCCACACACAAATAAGAGTCACCATGAGTCACCCCCACACAAAGACAATAGAGGGATAGCCTGCAGGAAGCAACTCTGTGAATGTTCTCTCTTCTCAGAAATAGCTGTTGTCTACTTACTAGGTTCATACAGATTAAAACAGAACCCCTAGACTGGATTTTAAAATGTTTCCCTGTACAGACTTAACTTTGTCCCTGCTTCATCAGATTCCCACAGTGAAGATCCAGCCCACAGTAGTGTCATTACCTGACCAGATCTGGGATTGCCCACACAGTGATGCTTAAGTTAAAGGGGTTTCACTAGAGTGGACATACTGACTGCTGTCCTTATGAGATGTGCACACACAGAGAAACATGAGCAACGTACAGAGACCATATGAAGACACATGCAAGAAAAGGCAAGCAGACCCAAGTAAAGCTTGCTCTGCTGATAGCTTGTCCTCAGACTTCCAGACTTGATTGCCTCTGTTGGGACCACTTGTGTTGATTCTGTCTCATTCCAGCTTACATCAATCACCTTGTATCATCGGGGAAGTCATCCCAGATGGATGGTTATCCCTTTGATCTCTGCGGGTCTTACATCTTCAAATGTATTCTCTTCTCCTGCTTAATGTTTTTAGAGGGCCATAAGCAAGGTCTAGAAAGAATACCTTTCTAACTAAGCCTTTCTCCTGTGGGTCACTGAAGTATATCTTTCTATCTGACCAGTGAAATGCTACTGGAAGATGTTAGGTGGAGTTTGAGAAAGGCTTCTCAATGGGCTGGAGATGTAATTGATTCTTTTTTCTCTGCTTTTCATTCATTTCCATTATTTCTCCTTGGAGTAAACACAGTTGTCAGAGTATTTACCTTGAAACCACAGGGAGTGTCAAGATCTAAAACATTCTCAGCCCATGATAATAATATGTGAGATGAAGAATATGCCAGTTTTCTTGATTTAATAATTTCATAATGTATCAGCAATGATAGAATAATGTCATAAAGTTAGACTACACAGATAGTGGTCCCATAAAGTAATAATGGAGTTGAAAATTCTTATTACCTGATGACATCATAGCCATAATGACATCATAGACAACATTTCAGCCTGGTGTCATGATGTTGGTGTCATTTAACCCTCTGCGTTATCACACATATGCAGTATATATAGCACACAAACAATATATATACTCACACATATAGTGCATCATACAACCATGTCTTTTGTTAAACATGCTATACAATATCATACTATATAATACTTTTAAATAATTATTTTAGAGAATGTGCTATATAGTAAAACAGTAGTTTATTATAAAGTTGCATAACATGTATTATCCACCTCACACTTACCATGATTCTTTTTTTTCAAACTTTGACAAGCGTTTTCTTTCTTTTTTATCTTCTTTTTTCCTTTTATTATTATTATTATTATTAACAAAGAAGTCACACTTTCTAACCTTGTATATCCTTATTCAAGGTCCCTTCCCCCTCCCGCCACATCAGGTCATTCTTTCTTCTCCACAACTCCCCATCCCATCCCTGGGCAGGCTGCAGGCAGTCCCATGGTCCCATTGCCCCAATATTGCTTAGTTTAGTCTCCACTCCTGGCAGATCCAGTTTTGTCCCCCCGCCCTCAAGAGTGAGTCAGGTGTTCCTTTAGGGGGAGTGGGATCCAAGGTGTCAGTCCAGGGTGTTTCTGATCCTAAGCTGTTCAGCGGTTGCTTACCATGATTCTTTACTACATTAAAAAGACATCTGGAAACTATTTGTGATGGCTCACATCTGTAATATCCACATTAAGGAGGCTGAGACAGGAAGCTTGCTATGAGTTGTAGGCCAGGGAATAAGGTAGAAGGTGATAGAGAAGAACACCTGACTTCCTACTCTGACCAGCTTGTGTACTAATGATTACGTGTATTGGTAACGCACACACACAGACAGAGATAGGGAGGAAGGAAGGGAAAGGGAGAGAGTATGTGGAATGCTTAACCCATCCATTTATGCTTGTATAAATGCCCTCTGCAATGTTTGCACAATGATGAAAATATCTAATGATGGATTTCTCAGAACATGCCCCCAGTAGTAACCAACATGTAATTGTCTATATATCAAACCATCATATTACATGCCATATTTTGTTGCCAAAGAAAAATACTTAATACAGAAATTTAACCCTAGGTTATTCAAAAGCCTTGAAGAAACACCTGTGTTTTAGCATTCTTGATATACAAGAAAAATGAAGTTCTGTCTTGTATATATCATATTTTTCCTAGATTCCCTATCTGTACAGTGACATGTGATTCCTAACAGAGATGGGGTGCCCTATTTTCTAGTGTCTCAGTCTGGAGTTCTTCAGATATGTGCACTATTCTCTGTTTGTTAGAGGTTCTTGGAGGGCAGAAGGCCCTGACTTTATCTTGTCTCCCTATGGGATGTGTTTGCTAAATGTTAGTAGAATTTTCAAAGCTTTTGTGAATCTTAGCTGAAGGGAGATGCCCCCTTTAGCCCCATCCTCTTAGGAATGTTTGGTTTTTTGCAGATTTCAATGTAAGAACATGAAGATAGACCAAGTGATGTGGTGACTGGTCAGCCTTCCACATTTACATGCACACTGTCATGTTGAGTGGCTAGCTTTACTTCTTTGTCAACTCTCCAGACAAAGGTATTTAAATTATACTATTTTGATCCCAGTTTGGGTCCTTCAGACAAACCATCAGGTCCAGCCATATTGCACATACATCTTATTCAATAGAAGAAAGGCACATTTTTAAACAGAAAATGAAAAAAAAAAAACCAGCTTTTGTATCAGTCAGCTTGGGCTGCCATAAAAATTCTACAGATTGGGAGACTTGATAAACATGTATCCCTCACTGCTCTGGATACTGAAGTCTAAGATAAAGATGAGAACAGGCTTCATTAGTCTGTGGGGCTCCTTTGCTCTCAGGTGGCTTCTTCTCTCTGTGTGTTCACATAATCTGTTCTCTTAGCACATACATTCCTCAAAACTCTCTGTCACAAGTCAGGCTGAATTAGAGCCCCATCTTAGTGCCTCTCTTAAAAGGCCATTTCTGTAAAAAAGGTCACATTCTGTGGTACTGGGAGTTAGGATTTCAGCACATGCCTTGGGAGCATAACTTAACCCACTACAACCTTCACATATGGCTTAAATTATGTATGTAGAGAATGTGATTATACTTCAAGGTACACCAAAGAACCCCAAGCCCCCACTGTGGAGATAAAAAAGGCCTCCTCTGTGTTAGCCACTGAGGTGGGCCTGGAATGGATGGGCTGCCCTCTGAAACATTCCATGAAAAAATAAAGGTGAGAACACAGAGGACATTTCACTGGAACAAGGACACAGTAGCCTGTTCATCTCTAGTCATGGTGCTACAAATATTCCCTTAGATGTTTTCCAGAGAGTCATTGAGTATGTGGACTGTAGAGTAGCATTTTATGATTAAGGTCTGGCAGCCAAGTGAATCTGGGGAATTAAAAGAGAGAAGAAAATAATCGGAGAGGGCAGAGGGTGGGACAGAAGGAAGGTGAAAGGTACAGGGAGGGATTGAAGGAAGAAGGAAGGCTAGGGAAAAGGTAGGAAAAGAAAAAAGAAAGCAATGGAGAAAATAAATCTGTGGCTGGCTTTTATTTAAACTTGTTAATTCGTAGTAAAGGTGTCCCATGGATACGCTCCTCTCATTTTCTGGGTGGGCCCTGCAGTGAAATTGCTGTGTGGGTGGCATTTCCACCTGTGATTCCTGTTTTATGTGGGAAATGAATTTGCTTGTTATGTGAAAAACAGTGGGAAATGAGCAAGCTTTACTGCACTGTGATCTCACCTTGAAGTCAGGAAGGATAATGGCTCATAAAACTTTGGAGTGGGAGGGACTGGGCCCAAGCTTCTCCTGATGTGCTGGCTGGGAAATAACTGGGGATGGGATGTTGTTGCTGTGAGGGCTTATTAAGCTTGAGGTCATGAGCCAGAAGCTGCCTTCAGCTATGGAGAGCAAACTCATGTTGTTGGGCTTGTAGCCTGGGTGATGGGGATGATACAGGGATAATGTGACTCTGGTTAGCCATTTCAAGCAGTGAAGTCCGCCCATCTTTTCTGTATGCCTCATTACATCTGTCCCAAAGACAGCTATAAACTTGGTTTTCTGACTGCCTCAAAGCTATCAGATCTTTTTTAAAAATCAGACTCTTAGAACCTGTTTTTCAAAACTCTGCTTACCTTACCTAAATTTTGCTGAACAAAAGAGTGGAATATAAATCAATTCTGAGAGGAGTTTGCAAGAATCTTAAAAACATTTTGTGTCAATTGGGTTAATATGTGGATTGAAACTTTTTTAATACTGAACCTTGACACATTTGATTTTTAGTGATTATAATTGAAAACAACCTTATGTGTGGAAGTTTCCTTTCTCTGTTTCATTTCTGAACAGCAAAATTGAGATTTGAGTTGAATGAACATGAATGTAGAAACTATTTTTATAAGGTCATTTTTTCATTTAAACATTTATTAATTTTATGTACTACTGTGCCATTGGGAAGGACATCATCTGTCTTGGCTTTTAGGAGATTGAGAAGGTTCATATTTAAATAGAGTGGTTTAGAACCCAAGTTTAGAGATAAAATCAGTGAAGACTAAAATATGACAAAGATCAGCATCACATGGCCTGAAACACTGGGCTTTCTCTGATTTCACAGAACACAAAGGGAGCTACTCATTTTCCAAACTCTACATGCATTTCTTAATTTAAAGTCATTTTAAAATTGACTGACTGCTAAAGTTCATCAGTGAAATAATATGGAATGTGCCCCAGAATATTGATCACTTTCCTATTGCAGAGGTAGACTGTGACCAAATGCAGCTAAGAGATTAGAGGGTTTGTTTATTATTAAATAAAGGATTGCAGTCCATGGGGACATGGGGAAGATTTGGTGGCAGGGGAAGGAAGCTGAGGGCTCATATTTGGAACCGCAGTCACGACACAGAGAGAGCAAACTTGAACTGGCTGTCATGTTTGACTATCAAAGCAGACCTTCAGTGGTAGACCACATCCCACTAGGCCACATGTCCTAAGCCTCCCCACTCACTGGGGACTACAAAAGACATCTCATTAGAACCACCACACTGGCTTCATTGCCAGACATTAGCACAATGACATTCATGTTTGCTTGTTTGTTTTCCCACTCAAAAGTGCCTTGGGATTTGTTTTGTTGCTGTTTGAAAAGCTGTATTCCCAAAAGTAGCTGGCCATAAATGAATATTGGAATAATAGTTTTAAATCAGGACTATTGTGATGTAATAGGTGGATTGGGCAAAGTAGTAGGAAGGAACAGAGAGAGGAAGGAAGGGAGAGGCCTAGCTTTGGTGAGTGCCATGTATGAGATATAGCCAGGAACTTTATTTCACATAAGGTCAGCAGCATGAAACAGGTCAGTGAAAAACTCCCAGAGCCTGTATTGGGGCAGAAATAAAGCCAGGGTACAGTTAGTCTGTCAGGTTCGTGGCCAGGAGTTACACAGGGGGCCAGATGGCTTCTGCTTTGTTTGGCTCCTGTCATATTATAGAGGTTCATAGGATATCATCAATTTACATGAATGAGTACATCTGAACCCTGAGTTTGTATTACTACTGATTCCTATCCCATGCTAAGAGCTACATGCAATTGGCAGACACTGAGAATCTTCCACAGCCTAGAAACCACTGCTGACCTTACCAACCTTGTAATTTATTGAAATAGCAACTTCTTGTTCACATTTAAAAACCTGCCTGTATTATAGCTTTTTCTGGTTTTAGTGTTTTCTTTAACTGATGTATCTATTTCCACTATGGAGTTTTCCTCTCCAGAGATTCTCTCTTCCATCTCTTGGATTCTGTTGGTTATGCTTGTATCTGTAGTTCTAGCTCTTTTTTTCAGGATTTCAATTTCCACTTTTGCCTCATTTTGTACATTTTTTATTGCTTCTATTTTATGTTTTACTTCCTGCAATGTTTCTTTCATTTTTTTTTTTTTTTTTTTTTTTTTTTTTTTTTTTTTTTTTTTTTTTTTTTTTTTTTTTTTTTTTTTTTTTTTTTTTTTTTTTTTTTTTTTTTTTTTTTTTTTTTTTTTTTTTTTTTGGTTTTCCTTTTCTTGGTTTTCTTTCCAGGATTTGTTCATCTCTTCCAATTCTTTGTTTGCATTTTCTTCTATTTCTTTAAGGGAATTTTTTATATCTTCTTTTAAGCCTTCTATAATCTTCATAAAGCTGTTTTGATGTTGTTTCCTGGTTTCCTCTTGATTGCTCTGTTCAATTTCTTCTGGTCTTGCCTTGTTGTTCTTTAAATTGTTATATGTATTCTTGCACTGACATCTGCCCATGGCTTCAGCGGTTCATCGTTAGTCAGCTCCTAGTCAGTTGTGGCTAGAAGGCTTGTGTGTCTCCTGTCTGCTCTGAACACAGGGTCTACATAAACATATTTCTCAGCACCACATGGAACGTTCTCTAAAACTGACCATGTAATTGGTCATAAAGCAAATATCAATGGATACAAAAATTGGATATAATCCCTTGTATCATATCAGACCACCAGGGCCTAAAGTTAGAGTTCAACAGCATCAAAAATCACAGAAAGCCTACCAACTCTTGGAAATTAAACATCACTCAAATGAACCACCTCTGGGTCATGGAAGAAATTAAGAAAGAAATCAAAGACTCCATACAATTTAACAAAACTGAATCCACAATGTATCCAAACTTTTGAGGCACAATGAAATCAATCTTAAGAGGAAATTTCATAGCAATAGATGGCTATATGATAAACCTAGAGAAATCCCACACGAGAGAACTATCAGCACAGCTGAAAGCCTTAGAACAGTTAGAAGCAAACTCACCTAGAAGGAGTAGACATCAGGAAATAATCAAACATAGAGCTGAAATCAATACAGTTAAAACAAAAAGAACAATACAAAGAATCAATGAATCAAAGAGCTGGTTCTTTGAGAAAGTCAATAAGATAGATAAACCCTTATCCAAACTAACCAAAAAGCAGAGAGAGAGTATCCAAATCAACAAAATCAGAAATGAAAAGGAAGACATAAGAACAGACCCCCATGAAATTCAGAGAAGTATCAGGTCATAATTTGAAAATCTATATTCCACAAAAATGGAAAGCCTAGAAGAAATGGACAGCTTTATGGACAGGTATAATTTACCAAAACTAAATGAAGATCAGATTAATTACCAAAACAGACCTATAACCCTAAAGGAAATTGAAGTTGTCATTAAAAAACTCCCAAGTAAAAAAAGTCCAGGTCTATATGGCTTCAGTGCAGAGTTCTATCAGACATTCAAAGATGAGCTATTGCCAATACTCCTTAAACTGTTTCACACGGTAGAAATTGAAGAAATATTGCCAAACTATTTTTATGAGACCACAATTACCCTAATACCCAAGCCACTCAAAGACACAACAAAGAAGGAGAATTACAAACCAACTTTCCTCATGAATATTGATGCTAAAATTGTCAACAAAATTCTAGCAAACCAATTACAACAACATATAAAAAATATTATCCAACATGAACAAGTAGGCCTTATCACAGAAATTCAGGGATGGTTCAACAAACGAAAAACCCTAAATGTCATCCATCTTATAAACAAACCGAAAGAAAAAAAACCAAAACACATGATCATATCCTTAGACGCTAAAAAAGCCTTTGACAAAATTGAACACTGCTTTGTAATAAAAGTCCTGGAGAGATCAGGAATACAAGGAAAATATCTAAATATAATAAAGGTGATTTACAAGAAGCCAACAGCCAACATCAAACTTAATGGAGAAAAACTCAAAGCAATCCCACTAAAATCAGGAACTAGACAAGGATGTCCTCTCTTCCCTTATCTATTCAATATAATTATCACAGTTTTAGCTAAAGCAATAAGATAATGAAAGGATATTAAGGGGATAGAAATTGTAAAAAAAAGAAGACAAACTATCTCTATTTGCAGATGGTATGATTGTATACATAAGTGATCTACAAAATTCTACCACGAAACTTCTACAGCTGATAAACACCTTCAGCAATGTAGCAGGACACAAGATTAACTCAAAGAAATCAGTAGCCCTCCTATACACTAAAGATAAAAGGGCTAAAAAAGAAATAAGAAAAACATCACCCTTTATAATAGCTGCAAATAGCATTAAATACCTAGGTGTAACTATAACCAAAGAAGTAACAGATCTATTTGGCAAATCTTTAAATCACTGAAGAAAGAAATTGAAGAGGGTATCAGAAAATGGAAAGCTCTTCCAAGTTCCTGGATAGGTAGGATCAACACAGTAAAAATAGCAATTCTACCAAAAGCAATCTATAGATTCAATGCAATTTCCATCAAAATCCCAACACAATTTTTTACAGACCTTGAAAGAACAATATTCAATTTTATTTGGAATAACAGGAAAGACAGGATTGCCAAAACAATTTTGCTCAATGAAAGAACTTCAGGAAGCATCACCATCCCCGATTTCAAGTTATACTATAGAGCTACAGTATTAAAAACAGCCTGGCACTGGCATAAAAACAGACTTCTGAATCAATGGAATCGAAGACCCAGACATTAACCCACACACCTATGAATATCTGATCTTTGACAAAGAGGCTCAAAATACTCAATGGAAAAAAGATAGTATGTCTAACAAATGATGTTGGCATAGCTAGATGGTAGTGTGTAGAAAAATGCAAATAGATCCAAGCCTGTCACCCTGCACAAAACTCAAATCCAAGTGGATCAAAGACCTCAACATAAACTCAGCCACACTGAACCTGACTGAAAAGAAAGTGGGAAATACACTCCAACATATTGGCACAGGTGACCACCTCCTAAATAGAACACCAGTAAGTAACATAGACACTAAGAACAACAATCAAATAGTGGGACTTCCTGAAACTGGAAAGCTTCTGTAAAGCCAAAGACACAGTCCATAAGACAAAACGACAGCCTACAGAATGGGAAAAGATTTTCACCAACCCTACGAGTGACAGAGGACTGATCTCTAAAATATATAGAGAACTCAAGAATCTAGAGCCCTAAACCTTGAATAAGCCAATAAAAAAATGGGGCTCAGAACTAAAAAGGGAATTCTCAGCAGAAGAATTACAAATGGCTGAAAGGCACTTGAAAAAATGCTCACAGTTTTAGTCATTAGAGAAATGCAAATCAAAACAACTTTGAGATACCACCTGACACCTGTCAGATGGGCTAAGATAAAACACAGAGATGACAGCCTATGCTGGAGAGGTTGTGGAGCAAGGGGAACACTCCTCCATTGCTGGTGGGAGTGTAAGGTGGTTCAGTTACTCTGGAATGCAGTATGGTGATTTCTCAGAAAACTGGGAATCACTCTCCCCAAGGATCCAGCAATACCACTTCTGGGTGTATACTCTAAAGAAGCACATTCACACTCCAAAGGCATTAGCTCAACTATGTTCATAGCAACATTATTCATAATAGCAAGAATCTAGAGACAACCTAGATGCCTCTCAACTGAAGAATGGATCAACAAACTGTGATACATGTACACAATGGAGTACTAGTCAGCTGTGAGAAAAAGTGACATCCTAAAATTTGCAGGTAAATTAATGGATTTGAAGAATATCCTCCTGAGCGAGGTGTCACAAACCCAGAAAGATAAACAGAGGATGTACTCACTCATTGGTGGACTTTAAACAAAAAAAAGCTAAGCATGTCTAAGCTGCAAATCACAACCACTGAACAGCTTGGGTTCTGAAACACCTTGAACTGGCACCTTGGAGCCCATTACCCCCAGAGAAACACCTGACTCAGTCCAGATGTGGGGGTGAGGAAAGCAGACCACCTTGGGACCTTGGGACCTCCTGCCCTTGTTGGGGAGGCGATGTGGAAATGGGGAGAAGAGTGAATGACTGGGAGGGACAGGAGGAGGAGGAGGGTCTGAGCAAGGAGATACATGATAAAAATAATGACTTTATTCATAATAAAAAGGAAGCCAGCTGATGCACTAAAATAAAATAAAATTAAATTTTAAAAAAAATTTGGTAGAGGCTCCACAAACAGGCAACACTATTCAACTGTTATTGATATTCACAGGGTCTACTTTAGGTCTATGCAGGTTCCCCAGCTGTCAGTTCAGAGTAAATAAGCTCCCAGTAGCTCAGGTCAGATGTCTCTGTGGGTTTCCTCATTATAATCTTGATCCCCTTACTCATATAATTCCTCCACCCTCTCTTCAACTGGACTGGGAGCTCTACCCACTGCTTAGCTATAGATCTCTGCATCTGCTTTTATCAGTTGCTGAATGAAGGTTCTATATTGACAATTAGGATAGTTATCAATTTTCTATAGGGGAAGGGCAGTTCAAATACCCTCTCTACTATTGCTTGGAGTCTTAGCTGGGTTCATGTTTGTGGGTTCTTGGATATTTTCCTAGCACTAGATTTCTCTTTAACCCCCAAATGACTCCCTCTATCAAGATATCTATTTCATTGTTCTTCCTCTGTCTCTCCCCCAACTCAGCCATCCTATTCCCTCATGTTCTCCTGCCACCTCCCCTTATTCTCTCCCGCTATGCCAACAATTAACTCAGAAGAACTTTTCTATTTCCCTTTTAAGGGGCAGGGAGTCCATAGATGTTTCTCTTAGGTTTCTTTTTATTACTTAGAAGTTCAGCGGTTATGGATTGTAGCCTGGTATCATTTGCTTTATGTATAAAAATCCTCTTACGAGTAAGTTTGTACTATGTTTATCTTTCTAAGTCTGTGTTACCTCACACAGAATGATTTTTTTTTCTAATTTCACCTATTTGCCTGCAAATTTTAGTATATCAGTTTTTTCTTACTGCTGTGTAGTACTCCATTTTGTAAATGTACCACATTCTAAAACTCCATTCTTCAGTTGAGGGGCATCTAGGTTGTTTCCAGCTTCTGATTATTATAAATAATGCTGCTATGAATATAGTTGAGCTAATGTCCTTGGGGTAAGAATGTGAATCCTTTGGTTATATGTCCAAGAATAGTATTGTTGGATCATCAGGGAGATTGATTCCTAGTTTTCTGAGAAACAGCCATACTGATTTGCAAGGAAGCTGTACAAGTTTATATTCCCACCAGCAGTAGAGGGGTGTTCCTCTTACTCCACATCCACTCCAGGATAGGTTGTCACCAATGTTTTGATCTTATACATTCTGACAGAAGTAAGATGGTTGTTTTAAGAAGATCTCAAAGTTGTTTTGACTTGCATTTTTCTGAAGGCTAAGGATGTTGAGCAATTTTTTAGTATCTTTTGGCCCTCTTTGCACCATCTTTAAACTGAACTATTTGTTTTATATCTCTAGTTTCTTGGGTTCTTTATATGTTTTAGAAGTCAGCTCTCAAGTCAGATATAGGGTTGGTGAAGATCTTTTTCTATTCTGTAGTCTGTCAAGTTATCTTATTGGCCATGTCCTTTGCCTTACAGAAACTTCAGTTTCAGGAGGTCCCATGAATTGTTTCTCTTAGTGTTTATGTTACTGGTATTATATTTAGGAAGTGGTCTTTTGTGCCAACAGGTTCAAGGATATTTCCTCTTTTTTATCTATCAGGTTCAGTGTAACAGGGTTTATGTTGAGATCTTTGATCCACTAAGATTTGAGTTTTGCGCAAGGTGATAGATAAAGATCTATTTGCACTTTTCTACATATTACCATCTAGTTATGCCAGTACCATTTGTTGAAGGCACTATCATTTTTCCATTGTATATTTTTGGCTTCTTTGTCAAAAATCAGCTGGTTATAAGTGTATAAATTAATGTCAGTGTCTTCAATTCAATTCCATTGATCCACAATTCTGTTTTTATGCCAATACCAAGATGTTTTTATTACTGCAGCTCTATAGTATAGCTTGAAGTCAGGGATGGTGATGCCTCTTGAAGTTTTTTATTGAACAGGATTTTTTTTCCTTTTTTTTTTTTTTTTTTTTTTTTGGAAATTCTGGGTTTTTTGTTTTTCCATCTGAAGTTGACTATTGCTCTTTTGGGGTCTGTGAAGAAGTGTATTGGGATTTTAATGGGGATTGCATTGGATCTGTAGATTGCTTTTGGAAGACTGTCATTTTTACTATGTTGATCTACCTATCCAAGAGCACGAGAGATCTTTCCCTTTTTTGATATCTGTAATTTTTTTCTTCAATAACTTTTGTCAAATAAGTTTTATCATATAAGCACTTCACTTCTTTGGTTAGAGTTACCATCCAAGATATTTGATGCTATTTGCAGCTATTGTAAAGGATAATATTTCCCTAATATATTTTTCAGCTCTTTTATTATTGGAATTATTTTTATTGAATTCTAGAAAATCTTTATTTTTTTTTTTATTTCTTTCTTGACCTGTTCAGTTTCCATGAGGACCATTGATTTTTTTCTTTTTTTCTTTCTTTCTTTCTTTCTTTCTTTTTTTTTTTTTTTTTTTTTTTTTTTTTTTTTTTTTTTTTTTTTTTTTTTTTTTTTTTTTTTTTTTTTTTTTTTTTTTTTTTTTTTTTTTTTTTTTTTTTTTTTTTTTTTTTTTTTTTTTTTTTTTTTTTTTTTTTTTTTTTTTTTTTTTTTTTTTTTTTTTAGTTAATCTTGTATCGAGCCACATTGTTGAAGGTGTTTATCAGCTGTAAGGAGTTCCCTGGTAGAACTTTTGGGGTCACTTATATATACTATCATAGCTCCAAATAGCAAAAGTTTGACTACTTGCTTTCCAATTTGTATCTCCTTGATCTCCTTTTGTTGTCTTATTGCTCTTGCTAAAACTTTGAGTACTATATTGAATAAATATGGGGAGAGTGAATAGCCTTGTCTTATTCCTGATTTTAGTGGAATCATTTTGAATTTCTCTTTATTTATTTGGAGGTTGCCTTGCTGTATATTGCTTTCATTATATTTAAGTATTTTTTTTTTTTGTAGTTCTGATCTTTCCAAGGCCTTTATCATGAAAAGAGTGTTGAATTTTGTCAAAGTCTAATTAGCATCTAATGAGATGATCATGTGTTTTTTTTTTCTTTCAGGTTATTTATATGGTGGAAGACTTTGACATACATTGTTGAACCATCCCTGCATCCCTGAGATGAATCCTATTTTATCATGGTGGATCTATATGCTCATGGATTTGGCTTGCCAGTATTTTACTATTTTTGCCTCAATGTTTTTGAGGGAGATTGATCTGTAATTCTCTTTCTTTGTTGCATTTTTTGTATGGCTTGGGTACAGCATGACTGTAGCCTCATAAAGAGCTTCTTCTGTTTCGATTGTGTGGAATAATTTGAGGAGTATTGGTATTAGTTCTTCTTTGAAATTCTGCTAGAATTCGGCACTGAAACTGTTTGGCCCTTGGCTTTTTTTACTTGAGAGACTTTTAACAACTGCTTCTATTTTTCAGAATTTATATGTCTATAAGTTGTTTATCTAGTCTTGATTTAATTTTGGTAAGTGGTACCTATCCAGAAAGCTATCTGTTTCTTTTAGATTATCCAATTTTGTGGAATACAGGTTTTTGAAGTATGACCTAATGATTCTCTGGATTTCCTCAGCATCTGTTTTCTGTTCCCCTTTTTGTTTCTGATTTTGTTAATTTGGATATTCTCTCTCTGCCTTTTGGCTAGTTTGGGTAAGGGTTTGACTATCTTGTTGATTTTCTCAAAGAACCAACTCCTTGTTTCATTGATTTTTTTATATTGTTTTCTATGTTTCAATTTTATTGATTTTGGCCCTGGGTTTGATTATTTCCTGCCTTCTACTCCTTCTGAATTACTTTAATTTTTTTTTTCATTCTAGAGTTTTTCAAGTGTGCTTTTAAGTTGCTTGGGTGAGATTTCTCCAAATTCTTTTTTTTTTAAACTTTATTTATTTATTTATTTATTTATTTATTTGCCTTGGTGTTTGCCTGGAACTGGAACTAGAGACAGTTGTTAGCTGCCATGTGGGTGCTGGGAATCGAACCCGGGTCCTCTGGAAGAGCAGACGGTGCTCTTAACTGCTGAGCCATCTCTCCAGCCCCATTTTTTTTTCCAAATTCTTTATGTTGTTGTTTATCTATTGCCTGTGCTTTTGTGGGTGGATCTAACTTCCTTAGATTTGAGTTTTTCTTCTAGTGCTTTCTATAGGGCTGAATGTGTGGATAGTTATTGTTTAAATCTGATTATGTCATGAAATATCTTTTTTACTCTGTCTATAGTGATTGAGAGTTTTGCTGGGTATAGTATCATGAGCTGGCATCTGTGGTCTCCCAGTGTCTGTTTTACATCTGTCCAAGACTTTCTGGCTTTCACTGTTTCCACTTAGAAGTTGGATGTTATTCTGTTGGGTCTGCCTTTATAAGTTACTTGACCTTTTTTTGAAGTTGTTAATATTTTTTCTTTATTATGTATGTTTAGTGATTTGATTATCATCTGGTGAGCAGGCTTTTGGAGGTGTCTAGGCTATTCTGTGAGATTCTGGTATCTTCATAGACATTTTTTCTTAAGGTTGGGAAAGTTTTCTTCTATGATTTTGTTGACTTTATTTTCAGTGTCTTTGATCTGGTATTTGTCTCCTTCTATTCCTATTATTCTTAGGTTTGTTTTTTTTTTATTGTGTCCTATATTTCCTGAACATTTTGTGTTATGTCCTTTTTTGACTTTGGTATTTTCTTTGACTGACAAATCTATTTCCTCTATTGTATCTTCCAGGAAAGAGATTCTTTCTTCTGTTTCTTGCATCATGTTGATTATGCTGGCATCTGTAGTTCCTGTTCATTTGTTCAGATTTTCCTTTTCAAGCACTACTTCAGTTTGTGTCTTCTTCATGCTTTCTATTACAATTTTCAACACTTTCCTTCACCTGTTTGATTGCTTTTTCTTGTTTTTTTTTCAAGGGATTTATTGATTTCTTTGGTTTTTGTCTTTTTCTCTATTTTTTTATGGGAGTTTTCATTTCCTCTTTAATTTTCTTCTTAAAGGTTTCTATCATCTTCATAAAGTTATTTTTAAGGTTGTTTTCCTCTGCTTCTTCTACATTGAAATCTTCAGGTCTTCCTGTTGTAAAACCACTAGCTTCTATTGGTGCCATATTGTTCTTTAGGTTGTTGAATGTATTTTTGCACTGGTATCTACCCATCTGTTCCCTCAAAAGGTGAAGGCCTTGTCTGTGTTTCAGAGAGCAGTTTTTGGTTCAATAGGTACTCCTGGTGCAATTGGAGCTCTTTACAAAAGCAAACCCAGTTGATTTTGTGTCTTCAGGAATAGTTGAGTTGTCCAGGGTATGGATGGGTTTGGGGGATGGAGTGGGATTTATCATGTGCAATTAGAGGCAGCGATAGCCAGGCTTGCCCACAGTGGTCCTGCTTCCTTGCCTGCAGCTGGACTGGGATGGGTTGAGGCAGCAAAGTGTGTGCCTTATTGCCCAGGCCTGGAGGCTGCCCTGGCTGGCCAGTTAAGAGGAGGAAAATTTATGCCTTGTGATGGGGCTCGCCAGAGTTCTGTGTCTCAGAAAGCCTCTGATGTTGGGGAATGAGTGGGTTTGGGAAACAGAGTGGGGCTTATAGGTCAAAGGATCTAATGAGGGGTGATGGTGATATTCAGGCCTGCCCACAGGGGTCCTGTTTGGTTGTCTGCAGTTGGAGGTGTGGTGATATTGGAGGGCACAATTTGTATCCTCTTGCTCCGACCTAGAGGCTGGCCTGGCTGCCTAGCTGGGAGGAGGAAAACTTGAGGGTTATTTCTTAATCCAAATGTTTCATGAAAGCAGATGCTGTTTTCATGAAAAGAAGAATGATAATTATGATTCCAGTATGTCCATCTCACACTTGGGTTCACAAAGGAGGTTTACTTTCCCTGACACATAAATCTGTTTCTGGATATCCTTGTGCATTAAAAACTATGACTTGTGAATTTGCAGGTCAGAACCCACTGAAATGATGGAGTGTGCAAAAATACTGTCATACAATTTTGGTTTGGCCATTGAGAAGAAATGGCTTGTGGGACAGTTGTGACACCATCTTATTCCCATTTTATGGACTCCATCTATGTCACTTCTACTTTTCTGTCTATTTCTGACTACATAATGCTTCCTTGCATTCTGTTTCCCCCAAAAGTGTGTCATCCAGATGGGTTTGTGGGACCTGCAAGAGAATTTCCCGGGACAGTCTTTTAAAAAGTGCAAATTGCAGAGCTGTTGTGTCGAGTATGTTTTCCTTTCACAGCTCTATATCCGAGAGTCTGGCTCTTGTCCTCTGTGTCCCTGACTCCTCTGCTATTTTCTCCTTTTGATATCATTGAATGGGAGGCCCAGGAAGATGCAAGAATGAGAGAGAACAGGATTGGCGTACATTTTTCCAGGACCACATTACACAGCAGCGCCGGGTTATAGTCATTTTTGATCCTGCTGGAATGCCCATCACCACAGGTCCAACTCTCATGGGTTTGGGTGACACAAATTTCATGCTTTGACCCTTCAAACTAAGGGAAATGAGATCCTTCTGTTCTCACTGTTTCAGAATTACTAACAGAGCTTCAGAACCTTGCCCATGTTGAATTAAGGAGGCTTTGATTAGCTTTCTGTGACCCACACAATATGGGCTTAGTATTCGGATTAAGTTAGGATAAATTGGATCTAATAAGTCAGACTGCTATAGGCCACGAATCAATCTTTAATTTCTTTTTATTATTTTCAACTGTGGTAGGATACAGGGAATATATTCTGTATTAACTAATTTGAAGTGTAGAAGTCAGTGATATGAAGCACACTCTTATGATTGTGCAACAGTCTTCATAGTCAGCTCCAGAACTCTGTTCATCTTCCAAAACCGAGAGTGTTCTATTTTAGCACCAGCTCCCCATTGCTGTCCAGCCCAGGCCCTGGGTACCACCAGTTTACTGTTTCTGTATTTCTGTATCTATATCTCCCTACTCTGGTAACTAATGTAAATGGACTCAGACTGGGATTTACCAACCTGCATGGCCTCACAGGAGCTTGAATGGGCTTGTAAAAAGTTGGGCATGGCTATAGTTCTAGAAAGGTTCCTTCTAGATTTAGTGGGATCTCTTTGGAGGGCATTGATTTCCCCTTCCTTATTATCGTTCAGATAGATACCTTTTTCAAGTTCTAGGAATGTGACTTGAGAGTAGTTCTGACTCTCAATATTAACTGTTTCACTCATGTGTGTTACCGGAAGAAAGTTACCAAATTTCTTGCCTTTTTGTATCCATTGATGAATTGGACAATTTCATGGTGGGTAACCTGTTCTCTACACCTTAAAACTGAGACCTTCTATGTAGTTCAATTAGTATTCAGCCTGGGGTAGTTCAACTTCTGGAAACTGGCAATGTGTGGAGATGATTTGGGTTGTCACAGCTGGGGTGGGAATATAGGTGGCATCTCATGGGGAGAAGCTGAGATTCTGCTAAACATTTTCTTGTTGCAACAGGACAGCTGGCCAACATGAGATTCATCCAGGTGCAAATCATTAGTGACAAGGTTGAGACATCTTGTTCAAGGGGAAACTCTGAGGCTCATAAGCAACAGCCTGGATGTACTTTCTCCATCAGTGTGCCCAGGGAAGACCGCAGCTGTGAACTCTGTATGAACACTACAAGAAAAGTGAATACGTTGAAATGTTTTTCCCTCTTGTTCAGTGTGCACTATTCATGGGAACTACCATTTCCCAACAGGTTTCATTTATGATGCTGAAATTAGCTGTAAATGAATGAGCCATCTGGGAGGGCTAAACTGCACAGAGAGAGCTGAGGGCCCAGTCACATCATCTTCCACACTCCTACTGGCTAAGTGTGATAATGGAAGGCCTGTTTTCCAGCGGTGGTCCAGCCAGGCATGCATTTTGAAAGGACCTGCGCTAGAGAAGATTGGAGAGATGTTCACCTTAGTGTTAAATGTTTTACTTGAAGTGAAACTGGCCCTGCATGATACATGGGAGGCCCCATGTCAAGGGTGATGGTATATCTGTTGTCATGAGTCAGCCTCCTTGAATCTTGGCTGTGGAGTTCATCCATTGTTACTCTTGACTCATGGCAGCTGTAGACACACCATATACATAAGCCATGCTTCTTCAGGACAGGCTGCTGGAAATACACTTGTAAAGACAGAGGTGATTCTTAGGAAATACACATGAAAGGCCTCAGATAATATGGAGTGGAAGCAGCAGGGAGATTTTGGACGTAAATGTCACCTTCATGCTGTTCCTGCTCCTCAGCCCATTTCCTAATGTGAAGCAGGTGGTGACTGAATGTTAAGGAGCTTTGTTCCATGCCAACCTGGATGCATTTCATGTTTGGGGACAGCAGGGGGGTAAGACAAGTGGCACAGCAACTGCCCTGTTCCCATGCTCCAGTGACCACGAGGACTAATTGCTGTGTTAACAAGAATCAGGATTTATTCCGACTTGCCGCATCGACGAACACATTCTATTTCCCACACTCACAGCTCAGTTTTGCTCCTGCCGCTGCATGTGAATTCCAGAGAGGTACCAATCCAGGGAAGCCTCCAGATGGCTGTGAGTATGGGATAGCCCTGCTGCTGAGGAGAGCCCTGGCAGTTGGCAGCAGGCAGCAGCTAGTAGTATTGCTCTTGACTGCTGTTACAACTTCTCTCCTGTGTCTGTACCAAAGCAGTGTACCAAATGAATCCTGAGAGGATGCATGAAAATCCAGGACCATTAGTGCTGGATAGCCACAGGAAATGAGCTCTTGAAGGGTGGTTTGAAGGTAGTAGAATAGAAAGCAGCTAGCATGCAATTTCAAAACAGATACCTTCTCCCCCTCATAGGCGTCTATGATTTCTTTAATTCCGAAATGATGTCCTGATGCTCCTCTCAGCCCTTTCAGTTTGTTTGCTAGCACAGTCAGGGTGATAATTCTGAAGTTGTCAGACCAAGATATTCTTCTGTCTAGTTGCCCATGACAGCAATACCTAACTCAGCAGACTCTTCAAAGCCATTCCCAAGGGCCACACAACTATGTGTGCTCTGGCTTCATCATGTCCTGACGCCATTTCATCCTCATTCACCAGTGACTTTTCAATCCTTAGACAATGACCAGTTGGACATGGAATGCCATGTTCTTCCTATGCACTTACCAGACTTGGAACAGATGAGTATATAACATTAGAGAAGACACATGAGTGCTGGGCTCAGTCTTCAAAATTCCAGCTTCTAGCTTAGATAAATCATAATCTCCTTGATCAAACATCAGGATAGGAACTTTTTTCCAATGACTAATTCCTTATATATTTATTCTTCTTCCTATGCTAACAGTTAGCTTTAGGCAACACACAAGAAAATTGTCTGAGTCTAAGATAACATGTTTCAAGCATCACAGGTCAGCATTTGGTCTTTGCTTATCAAAAACAAACAAACAAACAAACAAACTAATTACCAGCACTACTATAGTACATATTTATCACACCATATGCTGTATCTACTTGACAATAAACAGCTAAGGAAGAAATAACTGTGAAAATAGGGAAGGGGTTAATTTGTGGGATGACTATCTAGTCTTGTCTTTAGTTCCCAGATTTCCTGTGGCAGTGAGTCAGCTACTAACCCAGTGAGGCCAGACACTTCAATGTTTAGAGAAAGTGTGCGGGATACTTGAGTTTTGCTGTTCTCATTTGAAACTTTGCGTTTGTGGGCTGGGAATATGGCCTGTTGTGTAAAAATACTTGCCACATGAGCCTGGTAATCTGACTTCTGCCCCTGGAGCCCATGATGGAAGAGCCAGGTAACCTTGGAAATTCTTCCTCTTTCCTTCACATACACCTCTCATCATTGCCTTTGTCATGGTTATCATCATCATCAACAACAACACAAATAAAATAAGAATTTTGAGAAAAATAGCTTTGGTATGTACTATTACATATAAATGTCATACCCTGAGTTGAAAATGAGGGCCATACTTTAAAATGTCCTAATAGCATCTTCTACCACAGAACTTTAATTTTGTGAGCAGAGGTTACCAAAATCACCACATTCTATGAGGAAGAGCCAGCCCACAGACTAAAATGGATGTACAACTGGGTTGAATCTTGCTATTTTCAGAACTTACTATTATAGAAAGTGTCTCATCAAGTGCTGTACTTCCCTGATTCATTTCCCATGACTGCTTAATTTATTGCTATTTTTCAGATTACTCACTGTTATTTAATGTGGTATTCTATTTGAGGAGGCATGTCCACTAGGTACTCTAAAATTATGGACACCAGCATGATGACACAGTGTCGTTTGAACAGTGTTCCAAAGTTATAGACTCATGAGCTATTTTCAACTTTTTTTTTTGCAGAGATGGCAGGAGGGATTATTTTACAAACCAAATTTGGTGGAACATCTGTAATATGTGAGGCGAATTTAAATTACTAAAAGAATCCACCCACCAAAGGATATGTCTAGTTTTAGTCCAAAAGCTGTTAAACAGCAGTGTGTTTTATCTAGACCCCAGAGATGTAGACAGAGAATCTCACCCTCACTGCTAGCTTCATTTTCTGCTAGGAGCACCAGAGCGCCAAGTGGTTTTCCCCTTCCCCCACCCCACACACAACAGTATGGGTGGCTATTTCTTTTGTCAGTTACTGCTTCTGATTGCAGTGTATTTACCTTGGAGACTTGGTATAGTTCCTACACTCGGCTCATCATTGTCATCAGCACAACATATATGAGACATTTCTAGATCAGATTATTGAAGCCTTGCAGTGATGAGTCTTTCCTGAAACAGACCTTGACTAAGCTGGGAGGAAGCCTCAGCAGACACTGGAGACTAATTTTTCTTTTCAGATTGGTGAGAGTTGAAAGGTTATTGTTTGAAGTTAATAATAGAAAACCACTGAGTGTAGACATGTGATAATGATCATTTAGGTTTTCTTATCTTATAGAATACAGCATGTGATAAAGAGATGAGAAATTATTGAGCAAATCTGAACCCATTACCTCAATATATTCCTGAAGACTCATTTTATACCATTGCCATTCTTTCGATCCTTTGGAACTTCCCGGAAGGTGTTGAGCAGACGTCATCATGCAATGTGAACCAAATACCAGTTGATAAGATACAATGACCTCAATTTACTAATCTTCCTGCCTATAATACCATGTACAAATATCTCCCTCAGTTACAATCTGTTTGCAGATTCTAATTTGGTGCCATACAAAGAATTAGGAGTGTACCAAGCTGAAGATTCTCGTTATGCTATAACACTGTCCTTGTAGCTTCAAAAGACAGATGTGCCAGCCTGTGAATAAAACTCTACACACTGATATTCACTGGGATAAAACTGTAAGCTCTTCAGAAACCTGATTTTCTCATCCAAAAGCTTATTGTAGTCTCACTTCATATGCTTCCAAGTGACTCGAATGATCTTGTACTTTGTGTATGTTCCATTATTTATTTTAATATGCCTTCTTCTTGCAAACAATAATACAGTTACTATCTGGGGAAACATATATTTGCATTCTTGAAAAACACTTTCTATAGGATAAATTCCTAGAAGATGAATTTGGGTTCAAAGAAAATGTATATTTAAGCAATAATAGGCATTACTAAAAGTTTTGTTTGTTTCCACATTCTTGCCAACTCTGGATATCAGCATTTTGAATATTTATCAACTAGTGTTTCAAAGACATACTGTTTTTGCTTTGGCCAGCATGTATTTGTTTAGTAAAGGAACTGAATAAATTTTCATAGATTTGCCAGACATTTTTTTTTTATTTCTTCATTTGAAAATTCTTGGTTCAAAAATTCTGTAGGTTTTTTTGTTACTTTGTTTTTCATTAAGTCATGTGAACTCTTTGCATGATATAGGGAAAAGATCATTTTGTTATGTATGTTGAAACTATTTCATATGATCAAATATTAATTATAATGAAATATTTTTAATAATATCACCTTTATTTGATGCTATTGACAACTCTCACATATGAAAATTTTTAATAAGGGCACATTAATGTAATTATCAAAAAGAACTCTTGTTTAAACATAGATTTGATGAAGAAGTATAAATAACTTTTATCAATCATGAGAGGCTATGGAAATATCCAGAAGGTTACAACCTTACACTTTCCTTAAAAATTCTTGGAGTGAAGACATTTTTGAATACCAAAAGTCTTACTCTATTAATGAAGACAGTTCATGTAAACCAGAAAAAATAGATGTATAATTGCTCAAAATATGTCCCTAGCCAAACACAGAAAAGGGATGTATTATAGAAAAAACATGGATCATTTAGACATTGCGCTTATCATCCATAAGTCACACCACTGTGATTTTCATATATCCACTTTCTCATCTGCAAAGTACACATAATTATACCTGAGTGGTAGGGTTATTATGATTGTTAAATGAGGAGCAATATATAGGCTGTAAATGCATACACGGTAGATGTTCAGTAACCTCTCCTGTTTCCTAGCCTTCCTGCCATTTCATTGAAAAGAGAATGAACCTTAGTCACTCAGCTGTCACACAAATATTTAAAATGTAATATCACCCAATCAATAAATAGAAACAGCTTTTCCTTGAAACCCTCAATTGCTGAAATCTATCTCTCGTGGGTCCATCAAGCTTAATCTGGTTTTCTAGACTGAGGTTAAAATCATAGTCTTTGCAAAATAATTTACAGCCGCCATACATATTAAATATTTAATGTGAATGCTGAAAATGATAAGTATTATGATCTATAAACTATTCAAGGAAAGCAAGAGGCTGACCACAGTCTAGGAAATGGATCAAGGAGCTTGTAGGTATGGCTGTGTCTCATTGCCTGTTTTTTGCAGAGAGAGATAAAGGCTTGAGAGCACTCATCTTCCCATGGATAAAGAGCAGATGCCCATGATTAATCATGTTATTTTGTACTCGTCATGGAAATGGTACTTTACCCTGTGGTTTCTCTCTTCAAAAGCATAAGCCCTGTTGAGCTATGAGAAAACTACACAGCAATTGTGACTGAGAGATTCTCTACAATACTTGGCCAGTGTTTCTTCATACTGAAAGGGTCACATAAACTAAAGAAAGTCTGAGAAACTGTCATAGCTCAGGAGAGCCTAAGAAGATTTACAAACTATATATGGATTGGGATGGTTAATCTTGACTATCAAGTGTAGTGGGATTATGTTATGTTTTAAATAATTGTCCCAACTATGGGTTTAATAAAAAGATGATTGGTCAGAAGTCAGACAGGAAGTGTGGGCAGAGCTACCAGGCTAAGAAAACTCTTGAGTACAGGAAGAACAGAGACAGAGGCCACAGGGATGTAACAGAGGCATGAGGAGGAGATGGCAGCAGATGCAGAGGAAAGAAGCTGAAATGCTTCTCTGAGAAAAAGTACCAAGCTGCATGGCTAAGCAACATGGGTTGAGTTCAGATGAAGGAGTCAGCAAGTTATACCTTAGCCCTAGATCAGTCAGCACAAAAATAATATAAGCCTGTGTGTGATTATTTGAGGCTAAGAGGGGCTGAGAGTGGGACCGAACCTTGAGGCTAGACAGGAAAGGCTGGCCAGAAACCTTTACAATTAACTTCATTGGATTGTGAAGTGACAAGGAAATTTAAAGAACTCCCTTGAGTGTGCCTGTGAATGTGTTTCCAGGGATATTTACTAATAAAAGGGCACATGCTGAATATGCTGAGATACCAGCACATATCCTGGGGACCCTGGTGTAATAAAATGAAAATACCCAGAGCCTAGGCATGCTTTCTCTCAGCCTCCTGGTCACTCTGATGGAAGGCACTTCGCTCTGTCATGCCTCTCTACCATGATGGATCAATACCTCTGAAATCCAGCCATAAGCACCCCCAGAATAATCTGCTTTTAAATTATTTATGTCAAGTATTTTGTCAGATGGCAAAGTAACTAACTCATACTCAAATGACTCACATGGGATCCTGCAACAGAGAAAGAGCAGGAGGTTCAAACTAAGGAATTCTAAATAAAGTTGGATCTTTGGCTAATACTAAGATAAGCATTATGAATAATTCATAAATTATGAGGCCTGTGATAGACTAATTAAAAATATAGAGGACAATAATTCTATAAAGCACATGCAAATTCTTTTAACATATTGAAATTTTATCTGCAAATTTAAAACTATTTTAAATTTTAAAGTTAATTTTGAAAAGGAAATGACTCCTTTCATTTCATTTCATTCTACTTCAATGTACTACCTCAAAAACAAAAAGAATCTTTGCTTGTATGCCTGGAATCTAGTACAATTTCAAAAAGGTGGAACTTCGTTTTACATATCAGTGTTTAATTTTCTGATGCCTTCTCTCTATGTGGATTACCCACTGTTTAAAGGGTCTCCATCAATGAGGAACATCAGTAGATGCTCCAAAAGAACGTTCAAACAGTGGTGGAGTCATATAATCATTTAAGGTCTTTATTAAGCCACTCCTGAGGTCTTGAATAACTCCAGACCTTGCCATAAAGTGATTCTATCTTGCAAGAAGTAAGTCTGGAGAATGAGTGCTGGACACAGTGCCAAAGTATGCCTGTATGTACGTGCAGATTGGGCTCAACTCATGCTCAGTTTTGCATACCACAGCCGGTCAGTTATGGACAGGGACTGTACAGTCAATCATTCTTGTAACAACGGCTCCCTTTCTCCTCCCCTGCAGGTTAGGGATGGCTATTGTATGATCTCAAATCCAGGCAGAAAACAATGACTCAAAATTTTAGAACAAACAAACAGATCTCTTTGCCAGATAGCATGCATGAAAACTGTCAGCATTCCATTTAAGTTAATGAACCAAAGCATTTATCTGAGTAATTGACTAATGTAAATTTTCACATTCAAATGAGTACACATTCCAAGCCAATTTGGCATGCTCTTCATCTGTATACCCCAGAGTACTCTAATGTTTACTGAGTATGTGAATTATAAAGATGTATCAGTCTTCTCCTCTCTCTCTCTCTCTCTCTCTCTCTCTCTCTCTCTCTCTCTCTCTCTCTCGTTTGTGCATGCTTACAGCATGATGTAGATGCTTGTATATGTTGATGGTATGTTGGTTACTAATAATGTTGACTCAGAGGGGAAAAGAAGAGTGAAATATCTTATATTTACAGATCTTTTCAAATCAATTTGAAAAGAAATTGTTGCTTAAGGTTTTCTTTTATGTTGATAATGAAAAATGCCAGGGGTGGTGACTGCATCCTGACTTTCCAGGTCCCGAGGATGGTAACAGAAGGGACCCAGCAGGTCTGCCCACTCCTGTTGTTAATTAAAGTATTTGCACATTCTCTAGGGTGTAATGCACTCTGGGCATTGAGCCCCAGAGAGAATAGTGCAGCCTAATGATCACATATTCAAATAAACACAGTTGGGGGGCCACTGGGGAGCAGCATGGCTCACTTCCCCCACCTCATTAAGAGCTGCAATGCTCTGCAAATGTCTCAAATGCATGGGCTCCATTTCTTATGAATAATAAATATTAGGCTCTCAGTTCCTGAGCACTTCAAGGTAGGGTGGATACCTCTTTGTCCAGCTGAGACCTACATGGGGTAGGGAGTGACATTTGCACCTGAGTTTTCATTGCTGCATTCTCCATGAGGCATTTGCCCAAGCAGATTTACTCATGTTTGTGACTCTCCTGTCTGGATTTCTCTGAGTCTCATTTGCTGACAGGTAACAAGGTTGTCTGTGTATGGAAGATGAGGGTTGTCTGAGCCTACTGAGCTGTCCGGAGGTAGTCTGCATGCACCCAGAATCCTGGGGAAAAGCATAGGTTTTCTGTGTGCAGTGCTCTTCCAGGCTGCTAGGCTAAATTGCATACAGATCTCCTGGATGCTTAGAATTTCATCTGGGAGCAAGCAAGTATGGAAAAAAAATCACATAATAAAAAATAATAACAATAATTAAAATGTGAACTGGAAGGCAGACATGATAGCAGGATTTTTACACTTTATTTGTAAAATATTTGGACTCCAGTGTTAGTTACAATATCACAGGTCAATAGCACTTAATAACTAAAATCTTATTTTATCTTAGATTTCAGAAAATGTTATGTATATATTGCAAATCTTTCAATCCTCACAGATTTTCCTCACCAATTTTGCTGTGTCACCTGGAGCATGTTTTTTTAACCTGTCTGGACTTTTATTATCTTCATCTTTAAAAATGGGGATAAGGTAGACAGTTAACTTTTCCAAGTATTTGGAAGGTTCAGTGAGTTATCACTTAAAGGCAAAGTAAGTATTTGATTAACTCAAAGCATCTACAAATACTAAATCTCTCTTCTTTCACTAGGTTCTGAGTTTTATTAAAATATATACATACATATGTAGTGGGATTATGTTGCATTGCAAATAATTGCCTGCCTATTGCTGATTGGCTGAAGGAAGATAGGAAGGGTGGGCGGGGCTAACAAACCAAGAAAACTCTGGGAACAGGAAGAACAGAGCAGAGATGTCAGGAGACACAGAGGAAAGAAGTGGAAATGCTACCTGAGAAAAGGTACCATGCTAATGGCTAAACAAAATAAGAAATATGGGTTGAGTTAAGATGAAGGAGTTAGCAAGTTATATGCCTGGGTCCTAATTCAATCAGCAAGCAGAGAATAAAATTAATATAAGCCTTTGTGTGATTATTTGGTGCTAAATGTCAGTGAGGCTGTGAATAGGTCCAAATCTCAGGGCTAGGCTCAAAAGTCCAGGCCAAAAACCTCTTATGACAAATGACACATCAACATGGGTAAAATATACCCACATAAAGCCATAGAAAGCTTAAAAACAGTCTAGAGCACAGAAACGGAGCCAAAAGCACCTTCTGAGTTGTGTCTCTCAAGTGGGCCATGGTAAAGAGACTGAGATTAAATGGGATTAAATTCCAAAATGACGTGTTTGCTGCATGCAATTTAAGATGCAACAAGGCTGCTTCCTGAGTCTCAGTGTAAGCAAGGAGTTGCATATAGTTTAAGGTTTCTGTTTATAAGGACAAAAAGAAAACAAAGTCAAAGACTGATTCTTAGTAGCAACAGTGTTTTCTTGGATCAGCTCTGTTTGCTGAAGGTAAGCAGAGGCTTGGCTTTTTTTTAAAGAGAATCTTCCTGACTCAATGTTATTGGTAAAACACTTGTGAGTCTTTTAGGAAGAACTGCTGCCAAATACTTAAATGGAGTTAATGAACAGCAGACAGCAGTCTTTACTTGGTGACTATATGGACCCTAAAATTTACCAGAGTAGTAATTGTGGGTCCTAAAAGTACCTCTGCTAAAAAGTAAAACTCTATGAAACTAGACTGGGAACTGAGTGGAGCCATCCATCCATTCTAGCCAAGCCTTTAATCCTTAGCCACACATTGACAGATTAAGGTTAAGGTCAGAAACAGAAAGAAATAGAGGGAGCTGGGTGGTGTCAGACACCTTAACCAAACAAAGGCCTGGTCAGAAACAGAAAAGGGTAAGAAATAAGAGATAGACAGTAAAGACAGATTTAAAAAAATCTATAAATAGTTTAGAGTGTTTTTAAAATATATGTAGGCTTGAGAGAAAAAAGAAAAAGGAAAAAGGATAGAAAAAGTTCTTTAAAAAGAAGTAGAGTAAAAAGAAATAGTAATAAGCCATGTAAAAATGGAAAATACAAAGAGTGTCTGGATACTGTATGTTATTGTCTTGTCTTTAAGTTTTTTGACTGAAAAATGAAGTAGTAAAAGCTTCTAAAAGACATTTTATTATAAATGCTGTTGAATTAATTCAACCTATATATTTTATAAATGAGTTGACTTTAAAATTAAAATAAAAAGATATGCTACTTTGGAGAAGAGGATTTATTTTCATTTTTACAGAAAATGAGAGAATTTGGATTTATTACTGCTTAAAGAAAATAAAGTTTGATCCAGAAAGATGCCCTGAAAAGTCTCCAGTGGAAATGAATGGCCCAGATGATTCAGGATTTCAGAGCACCTCTGTTGCAGTTTTCTCTGGGCACCATATCCAAAACAGCTTCAAGGAGCCTGGCTGAGATAACCCAGCCTTAGTGACTATTCCAATAAAGACTTGTTCATAATCCTAAATTTTTCTTTGGATCCCCATGGGATTGCCAATGCTCCCATTCAGCAGGAAATGGTCTAAAAAACTATGCCCACATTCCCTAAAAAATGGATTATGGATGTTTATGTTTGTTTACAGTGTTGGTTATAAGGTGTTATAGATACTGGGAGGAAGGAGATATTAGATTTGCGGTTCTTGTTTTAAAAAGAAAAAAGGGGAAATATAGTGGGATTATGTTATTACATTGTAAATAATTATCTCACCTACTGGTTTAATATACATATGTAAAATACAAACTAACAAAGATGCAATACATATAATGTATTCCTCAGATATGCAATTTAAAATAAATATATTTTTTTAAATGTCTCTGTCTTTCCTCCCTACACCTTATTTACAAGAGAGAAGCTCATATAAGCCCTGGAGATCTAGTGACTGATGGCTTCAGCCTGGCTATGAGAACAGAAGGGCTCAGATTCACTGTCATGTGCTAGTGAGTGCCTGGGAGAAACTTAAGACTCAGACATGAGTGAAGGGCTGAGTGGGAGGAAGGCTTGGGATTATGATTTGCTGCCTTGCTCAGCCTTGGTCATGCCCAGCATTTTCAGTGTGCATACTGATATTCATAGCCTTTAATGCCCAAGGATCCCTCAAGGGCAGTGACCTCTGCTTATCTAATGTGCTCTGGGAATGTGTTCTTCTTTTACAGGTTCAGACTACAAGTAGCTCTAACTCATCAGACAGTCTGGCCTCAGCAGCCCCACCCCAACCTCTGAATCATGCTAACATCATCTCCAGAGGATGTGTCCTGGAATCTGCAAACCAACTCCACAGCCCATCAATAAGAATAGAGACTCTAAGGAGAGCAGTGATGACTCGGCCTAGGGACATAAAAGTTGATCTCCCATTCCATGAGAGTTCTCACCAACTCTCCAAAGCTGAGACGGGAACATTCTTTCTTCCTGAATATGTGTCTATTCTGAGGGCAGTAGGAAGGAAGAAGCAGGTCCAGGAAGGCTGCCTATGGGCCTATTGCTGATCCATAGTTTCTGTGCTTATAAGCACACATTTTTCTTCTCCCTACCACACATTTGTCTTCTTGGATGCCTCTGCCTTCCTTCCCCACAGGAAGATTGGCAGATGGCTGCCAGTGTGTATGTGTGTCCTAGCATCTGACTTGCCCTTATTTCTGACTTCATCCTGCCCAAGCCACTGATACTTAGAAAGGCACAGCTTGTGGGGCACTGGTAAGAAGTAGTAAGAGGCAAGGACAGACTTGACTGCCCTAGGATGCTCAGTCCTGTGCCCCTTAGATGCATCAGAAGAGCTAGCTTTCCACAGGGGTCTATCAAGGCATACCAAAGCTCTTCCATATGAACCAGCTTTCAGGTAGCAGAAAAAAAAGACCAGCATAACCACTTGCTACCAGAGGCAGCTGGATTCAGGTGCCACCAACTTGTTCTGTGAATAGTGGACACTGCCTTTGAATTCTAAGAACTGTTGTAGATTTGCCTCAGAGCCCAAGATCCCAGAGGCAGGGACCATGGTTGTATGCGTGTACACATCCATTTGTTACCAGTCAGACTTCATGGACACCAGTTGCTTCTACTGTATTATCACCTCTTATTATTTCATTTCCCAAAGAGGAGACAGGAGAGGGTGTGAACCCAAAAATTTAGGAAAGGGGCATTCTCCTTCTACTTTCTCCTCCAAGCAAGACACTATTGTTTTCTAGAAAGGAAGTATGGGGTCTAGAAAATTAGGAAGCTCAGCTAATCCTCACTGGATACCACAGTCCAGCTAAGTTTCTTCCTCTGCTTCCACCATCATCAGTAGCTACACATATTGCAGAGTCTTCAGCCCTTGGCCAGGATCAGGAGGAATGCTGTGACTTTGTATGATGTGCACTGAGACAATTTAATGGGATGGTTCCAAGAACATATGCTAAAGCCCAAAATTTTTGTCTAGGTTCTCCTTCTGGTACTACAGGAAACTAGACAATTTTTGGCCAGTTGTTTTAAGCATTCATGTCTTGTTTTCTTTCTTCCTATGAGGTTGTAAAGCTGGATTCACTTTCATGCCAGCAACAGGGATGACATGTACAGATCTAACATTGTTCAGTCTGTACCATCTTATAAATGGCGTAATGATGACAAGGAAGAGATTCCCCTGAGCTATGTGCATCAGAGCTAAGCTGTTTCTTGCTCTGAGCCCCAGTTACTCCAACTTGGGAAATGGGGAGTCATGGTGTTTTTCCAAGAGTTTTTAGGAGAATAGAGAATTGTCAACAATTGGGCTGAGGGCTGTGGCTTAGTGGTAGGAAATTTGCCTAGCACACGCAAGGCTCCAACTTAAACTAAGCACTAGGGGGAAAAGGAAAGGAAATTACCAGCAATGAAAAGAAAACAGGGACTAATTAAAAAGGTCCTGAATGTGCTGTGTCTATTCCAGAATAATGTCACCATAAATGCTTTCTGCCACTTTCAACAGGGTCTCTTTTCTGACTGAATGCACCCTCACAGTGGTTCAACCAGATCTGAGAGAAAGCACAAGCTACCTCAACAACCCACCCCACCCATCCCTACCTCCCACTTCACCCTGCTTCTGGTCAAGGCCATGCCTGGATAGGCTGGCATGAACTTCCCCAGGGATCTCAGGAGCCTCCTGTACACAGCAGGAACCAAGAGCTGCCACTGTGTGTATATAGTGAGCAGTGATGTGCTAACTAATGGCCATGGCCAAGTCTGTCAGTTCCAATTCCATGTTCACAATGAGAAGGCAGAGTGGGAGAAGCAAGACAGTTGAAGGCCCCCGCCCCCACCCCCACAGACAAAGCAGATCATTGTCCTGGCCAGTAAATTGCAAGGTGAGGCCAACCTTGATGGCTAAATCTCCAGAAGCTGACACTTTCTATCTGGTCCACCTTATAGGAGCCCCTTTGCTACTTCTCAACTTGATAGCTTTGCAACTAACTCTGGAGAAGACACAGCTCCTGCTCAAAGTCTTCAGTGAATAAGGTAGGACATGGTGCGCATGTGTTGTGCCAATAGTCTGCTAAGCACAGGAAATCCATGCCAGCCTGGGCTATAGAAGGAGAGCCCAACTTAAAACAAAAGTAAGCTACCTCATAAGTGTAAGTTTTCTACTTTTATGAATCATAGTGTAAATATCTGTGTTTTCTGACTATCTTAAGCAACCCCTGTATAAGGGTCAATTAACTCTCAAGGGGATTGAAACCCACTAGTTGAGAACTGATGCCCTAGATTCTTGGAAAAAGAAATAAGTCCCTGGTGAAGAGAAGGCAAAGGTGTTACAAGCTGAGAAACAGCAGAACCGAGCATCCTGAGACTTGCTGAAGGATTCTGGAACCTGTTATGTAAAGCAACAGGTGAGAAGATTGCTGTGAGCCAGAGGCAGAAAACATGTCTATAGAGCCAGGCTGAGGGTGACAGATACCAGGGTGAATTTTAACCTAAAGCAAAGCCACTAGCAAAGTGGATGCAGGACTCTGAGATGGGTACCTCTGTAACCTTTCTGTGAGTATGATCCTAGACTCAGAACATAGAGCTTTGATCAAGTACAGTAGGCAAGCTACCCACCACTCAGCACAGCTTTGCAGTCTGCATGGCCTTCCTGCTCCACTGCAGGGGAAGGAGTAGATGGGGGTGACAACATACTACACACAAGGTTCTTACAGTTTTCTGAAGTAAGTTGAAGCCTATGGCACAAATGGGAAGGGACAGATAGGTAGAAAGCAATATAAAGGGGAGCCTTTATCACTTGGTGACAGAATCCTGTGAGGGATCCCTTAGGCAGAAGTCTCAATGATCTAGTTTCACCATGTGGGGGGTCTGATGGCCAGAGACATGTGTGTAGAAGCAGAGAAATTACCATCATAGAGGGGGAGACTAAAAGCAGACAATATGGGTAACTATGAGGAATACACTGATGTGTTCATTATGTAACCAATGAATTCTTCAACAATCATCTATCTGCAAACAATAACTGCTCTATCTACACAACAGGAAACAAAGAAATGCAAAACACCAGTATCCCCTGCCCCCGACAATGAAGGGTGTGGACAAGAGAACCTGTGCTAGATGGATTAATGGAGGTGTGCCCAGAGGAGTTCAGTGAGCAAATGGCAAATGTCTAGTTTTGTGGGGAACCTTGCTGCAGAAGCAGCAGTCCAGTCACACCCAAAGGCAGGCTGACAGTCTGTCAAGCTGGGCCCCAGAGAGTTGGGGTGGGGATCTGGGCTCTCTGAGAAGCACCTGGTCTTCTGAAGTGTTCAAACCCCAGTCTTGAAGGCGCCAGAGGGTTAGACAACATTTCAAACCAGGAAACATCAACATAGATGGATAATAGAGGTTGAAGGGGGTGGGGGAGAGGGAGCAAGAACTGGCTTTCACAGTAGAAGGATGATAGGGAGCTCCTGAGAGAGTAAGGAAGGAGTCAGTCTGCTGAGTGCAAGCATGGACATGGGGAGGAGACAAAGAAGGAGCAAATATCTGTGATAGACAGCAAGGTTTCTGTTTGCCTGTGTCAATGAGACAGAGGCCATGGTAAAGGCAGAGGAACGGGGAAGCTATGGCTCATAGTCCCAAATCTCCAGACTGTATAACCATCATCTGGTCCAGATATACTTGAAGATTTTCTTCATAGAAGAGATGTCCCATAAGAAGATGCTATAAGAGGGCCACTGAATGCTTCTCTTCCTGACAAGAGGGTCTCACATCACAGAAATCCATGGACCAAGAAGGAGAGACCCTTGTGCCCTCCAAGACCTTTGCTGCAGCACCTTAGGACTCTCTGTATCCTCCATGTGGATTCTGGAGCTGGTCACCATGGATATTTAATAATTGTTGCATCCAGTGACTTTCTTGCCTCTCCTATCCCCTCGCTCCATGATGTGGTAGACCACTGCTTCCTGTGGACCTTGGGAAACTATAGTGTTAAAGATATGACATGAATCTATCTTATAATGGAGACACAGGAACCAAACGAGAGCAAGGGAGTCTGGGTTTTTGAGGTCACTTAGCTCTGTCTTGGGTGACATCTGAATCCCCACTACA